>JANIPN010000002.1:40257481-40269769 GCA_027478595.1 Erythroxylum anguifugum
GGAATCATAAATATTTAAAATTGGTAATGTTATCAATATGGACTATTTTGCAATGTTTAAAAAGTTTAGGGACTATTTTATAAATTTAAAAAATATCCCGAAACGGTACCCGGTACCTACCGGTACTGGTACAGTTCCGTTCCAGAGCTCAATCCGGTACCGAGCCTGGTACGGTATTCATAACATTGATACGGAAAGAGGTACAAAATTAATTTACACTAATTCATCCAAATAATCATTAACTTATGTCCACTTCAGCAAACCAATGATAGCGGCGAGAGCTGGCGGTGTTGTTGACTTCTCTAACCAAGGAACCTCCGATCCCTACCTCGTTGGGTATTTCTTAGGTCTTCGGCAAGCGAACCATCGGCGAAGAAGTGCAAGAAGGTAAAGTAATACATATTTTTCAGGGTGTTGACCTAAGACGATTTTTGCCTTTGCCCAGTACATATTTTTCACCAATCTGTTGAAGACCTTGGGCCTCTCCTTTCCTCCGTCGCAGACCCTGTCGTGGCGGAGAAGGAAAAGCGCTAATCTCTTTTGTATCCTTTAGATACGCAACGCTTTCTGTTTGTCAAATTTTGGTCAATAAGTGGTGGAACTGGATCACAATGGATTTTTGGGGTTTCTCTCAAAGTCTCGTTCTTTTGGAGTTTTTGAAAGAGCTACCACCGACAAAATTATATATGACTTCACTGTCAAGGTATGCTTTGCTTCTTTTGTGGGATTTATAATTTTCATTTCATTGTTGGCGCATGGTGCATGGTGGGTGGTGGCTTATCTTCTTGGCCATGTACAATAATCCAGACTTCAGAAACCAGGTTACTGTTTCTTCTGCTAAAACCTCTGCACAATACTTATAGTTTTTGACAGTTTCTTGCTAGGAATATGAGAGAATTCCGAAAGACTCTTTCTTTCGACAAATGGTATTCGTGATGAATCTAACTCTCAAATCTTTGATTGAGTTGGTTTGATGATGCTAATCCTGACTTTGATACTAAGGTTTGGTAGGGTCCGTTTTGAGTCAAGCTTTTAGGAGGTTTGCTTCTGATTCCTTATTTTAATGTGTCTGCAAAATCACAGCTTACCTTCTCTAACATAGCTTCTTCTCTACTTGTAAGTTAGCTTTCTTCGTTAGTTGTGAGTTACTAGTGTGAGCTAGATAGTTGGCAACGGTAGTGTAGTCCTGCTTGACGGCCAGGTGGCTTATCTCGTAATGTAGTGTAGTTATGGAGTTCTCTACTTAGGAAGTTGCAGAGTGTAGCTGTAGTAGTTGAGTGAAGGGAAGAGGAAGAGAGAATGGATGTCTTATTTTTTGTTTTGTCGTGTAGTAAGGCATTTATTACCCTTTATTGGATTAGCTTTCCAGACCATGGGATCTTGAGATTTCGGCAATTCCCTTCATTGACACTCCTATCAACTGCGCCGCAGAGCGCTTTTTAATGAATGTACTTGACGGCTGTATACTAGAGAGAGGAGTCCCATCAGTCTTTTCCTATTCTTTTACCACTTCCTCGCTAGCTTTTAAGTCCTTTTTCTCTCCTTTTGCGCTCTCCTATTGCAATGTCATCGTGGGTGTTTTTGCAAGATTGAGGTTCTCATCATTTGGTCTGATAGTTATTTACTTTCTTCTGTTTTATTTTGGTTCTTTTTATTTTATTGTCTTTTTGTCTTTGTCATAGTTTTATTATTCATATTTTTAGCACCTTGGCGCCTTATTGCTGCGTGTGTTTTTACAACTACCGACTATGCATCAGTATTTTTCTAGTTGCACTCACTTTGCCATTACGAGCCCCTCATTAGTAGTCAAGGCTTTTATTTTGGTTGGGCTATGCGTGTCTCGGCGTAATCTGTAAACTCTCCAAAGTTTCCTTCAACAACACTTTCCAGGCTTGAGGTTCCTTCGGGGAAGGGGACGCAGGTCTGCATACTCGGCAAACAATAAAGGCCCATCTACGTTGCAGGTTATCCTACCCCTTCACGCATCGTATTCGCTGTCTCGAGCCTCCTGACAACTTACCGCTGTCTTAAGCTACTGTCAGTTTTTTCCTTTGGATAACCATTGGTACCACGCTTTTTAGCCTCCATTTTAAGCTTCACAAGTTAGCCCTATCTCCTTGTTGTTATTATTATTAGTTCTATTAATTTTTTAATATTTTTATATATTTAGTTATATATATATATATATATATATATTTATTACTGTTTATTTTATTTTATTATTTATTTATTATTCTTATTAGTTTACTTGTTTTACTTTTCTCTCTGTAACTTGCATCATTCATATTTTGTCTCATTTGCATGTGGGTCTACCGGAAATAACCTCTTTACTATGTAGGGGTAAGGCTGCGTACTATCAGACCTTTCCAGACCCCGTTTCATTGCGGGATTTCGGACTAGTGATGATGATGATGATGTAAATGGTTATATAATGATTAAGCATATAATTCATTAAAATGCTAATTTTTGAAGAAATATTATAACAATTTGTTACATGTTTAGGTGATTGATTCCTCTTTGTTTTTGGTTCTTCACTTGAATTTTCTTGGATCTCTCTTAATTTTTTTTATACCATCTACTTTTCTTATTTTCTTCATCCTTTGATTACTCAATTGATTCAACTTCTTCTATCTTCATAAATGGAAATAAACATTTCACTTTAGTAGTGGAAATCAATGATATAATGTTATCTTTAGGAACTCTTTTGATATTGTTGCAACAGTTCATTGGTAGTTCCTAATTAGGGCCAAAGGAATAGTCATACAATGTTTGCAATGTCCTCACTACATATCTCAAATTATACCTCATATACTCCTTCTGAAACTTGTAATTTTTGTTTTATAGTTGTATAAATGTCTCCACCTAAATCAAAGCATTATTAGTGTAAAATCCAAACTAATTTTCTTAGTCTATAGTCTCAAAGAAATGCATCATCTTACTTGGTTTATGCAATAATAGTGAAGTTCCCTTTTCTTCCCTTTAAAATTCAATTCATTAACTACTATTATATCATCCTTATACTTCCAAAAGCATCTATTTTGCAAATTCTAGGAAAACACTCATTACCTAAACTTTTGCACATGCATCAGCTCAACCTTCATAGAAATTTTAAAGCGAAAAAACAATTATGCTAATGTAGGAGACTTGTCATGGTCTTTAGAAGAGAGGAGAAGCAAGGAATATAAGGGTCATGATTTTTAGATTGGAACATACAGATAAAATCAAGTGGGTTTATATTGTTAGTGGAATGCCTAGTGATAATGTAGGACGTATATAAAATAATCAAAATACAATGTATATCTAATTTTGACATTACCTATACGGAAGTCTATTTGTCATTTTGTTACATAAACAAATTTTTTTGATAGCATTAGTGTAAGCTTAAATTCTTTTGAAAACATTTAGGTTAAAAAATTACCAATTTTTTTTAAAAGTTAAAGATGATTGTATTAGTATTGTGAGAGATATAAAAATGATTGTTGTAGAATACCAACTAACTAGTATTCTACAACTAACCCATGTTCTAATATTCAACTAACTCAGTTCACATTGGTTCTAATTTCTAATTGATCCTTGCATTTGTTACCTTTACACCTTTAGTAAAGTTAAGAACCTAGAGGGACCTAACTAAGTTTATTTTACCTATGCTTTTATAATTGATTAGCCATCTAACCTTCATTCCTTATGAGATTTTCTGCTCCAGTACCCTAGCTGCTATGGTCATTATGTTTTGCAAGATTTGTTTTTGTGCCTTAGTCTCATTTTAAAAATTTTTGGTATTCCTTTATTTCTATAAGAAGTAAATTAGTGCTACGAAACTCATCTTCACCACTTTGTAGTCAGCCTTATTGCTTATTCAAATCTTGGTAACTCTTTTCATTGTTTCCTTCCAATTAGAAGGCCTCCATTGGATATTTAGTAGCTCTCTGATTTTAGACCAAATAAACTTAAAGTAAGAGCATTTAGCCATGAGATGATCCATAGTCTCTACTTGTATCTAGCACAAGTCACAGGTTCTTGAGGGAATCTCAAATTTAATCTCGTCCTTAATGCCTAACCTTCCAGTTATTCCCAACCATAGTATAAATGAATGGCTTGGAGTAATATCTTGATCCCATACCAGTTTATGCCAATGTACTTTGTGGTTTGCCTCTTACTGAAACAATTTCTTGAACTCCTTTGTGGAAAATTCCATTTACTTATCAATTGTCTACTACACAATATCTACCTTTCCTGAGTTAGGTTAATATAGAGGTAGGTTATTCATAATCATTATAGCTCCTCTTTCTCAGTGAAAAGGCCATCTCAACTAATTTGACTCTACGAGTTCTTTCGCCTTAGTATTTGATGGAATTACTACCTTCAGGTGATTTGATTCCTCTAGTCTATATAGTGGACCACAAGTGAGTTAGTTATTATTATGGAGAAAAATTCTATTTCCATCCCCTATTATATGAGTTATTAATCCCTCCATCCATTGTCTAGTAGCTAGGATTTGCTTTAGCATACATGACATGTTCTAATTAGGTTGTATGATCCACATATTGCTTCATTTTAAGCTAACTATTTGAATCCATTCAACCCATAAGTCTTCTTTTCTTTTGTAGACATACCATAATCTATTGGCCATTAGAATTTTGTTCATAATTTTGGTAGAGGTAATCCCTTACCTTCCTATTTCCTTGGGATTGCGGACCCTGGACTAGTTCACCTTAGGAATCCTGTGCTGGTTGCTAAATCCCCTCCATAAGAATTCCTTTAGCTTCCTATCTATTTCTATTAAAATGCCTTGGGGGAGGGTTAGGTGACTGAGTCGATAGGTTGCTAGATTACTCAGGATAGACATCAGTAGTTGTAGCCTTCCTCCATACTTTAAAAAGCTGTTGCAATTTTTACAACTAGCCCTCTTGCTACCAAGGATAGTCTGCATTGGAAGAAAATTTTACAGTATAAAAGCTCCTTACTCACAGCCTCCTTTTTGAGATTATGTAATTCCTTTCTTGCCAAATGTTATACCCCATAAATACCAAACTAATTTTCACTGCCTTGTTATGACAGATTTTCTTTTGTTTAATACCCTCTATAACTGTTGGATCCCGATTTTTTTATTTTATTACAATAATATTTTCCAAATTTTATATCTACAGTTAACCATAACATGGTCTAAGGAGTCCAGGACAGAGTTGCATAGTTCACACTACAATGAATTAACTGGAAACCTGATTTTGTCCTTAGTAAGGAGTCTCCTAACTAGCCCCAACCATAGGATGAATGCATATGAAGGTAATATCATTATCCTATACTAGAGTTCTCCACCTCACTCTATTATTAGGTTCCATTTGGAAATGATTTGTAGGCTTTTGAATTGAAGGTCATTGATCCCTCAATAATCTACAGAATTTCATCATGTTCTATTTCTTGGCAAATGGGCAAATTATCCATTATGATAACCACACTTCTATTATTATGGTAAGTACAAATCCATTGGTTATTTATGATAAATTTACCGACTTTGGTTCTTGGGTTCACTACAAGCTTTACTTGTTGGATCTCATCAACTTTATACAAATGTCCTTTGTTATGCCAATTGTTAAACCAAAGTAATATGGTTTCATTATTCCCTATCTTGTGAAGAACCAACTCCTGCATCCAGTGTCTCGTCCCTAGTATTTGTTTAAGATTCTATAACATGTCCTGCTTAATCTTCATAATCCATAGGCTATTCTCTTTAATGAATACATTATGTACCCATCTTACCCATAGATCATCTTTCTTACTACATAACCACCACAGGTTCTTAGCCAAACTGACCTAATTGAGCAATCTTGTTGAATAAATTACCAAACCACCTTGATTCTTTGATTTGCATATTTTACTCCAGCTGACTTTTGACTTCTTGTATTTTTGACTTGATCCATTCCACAAAAATTCCTTTAGCTTTCTATCCAGTTCCTTCAGTGCACTATTACGGAGTGATAAGTAGCTGATCCAATAGGTTGCAAGGTTACTTAAACTTGTATGTACTAGTTGTAGTCTTCCCTTATAGTTGAGATGCTTGTTACACCAATGATTTATTTTCCCATTTAGTGAGTCCATCAGTGTTTTACAGTTTGAAGCAGTGATTCTTCTTTGAGAAATTGGCACACCAAGATATCTAATTAGAAAGTTGCCTTGTTTTGACTCCGTCTCCAATGCTTTTGAGGCAACTTTTATTTTGGAGTTAGTTGATAGGTAAAAGAAACTTTTGTTAGGATTGCTTCTCAAACCTGACATAACTTTGAATTCCTCCATAGATTGTATGAAAAGGTTGATAGAGAGCTTTTCAGCGCTACAAAACAGTGACAAGTCATCCGCAAAAACTAGGTGAGTAAATTTGGTACCTTTACACTTGTAATGATTTTGGAATTTTGAACTTTTTTCAATGTTCCTTGTAAGTAAGATTGAAAGGACCTCTATGCACAACACAAATAGGTAAGGGGATAGGGGATCCCCTTGCCTTAATCCTCTCGTAGTCTTTTTTTAGCTTGGTAGGTTTTCCATTCACCAAGATAGCAAGAGATGTAGTAGTCTCACATCCTTCAACCCATTCCCTGAACAAGAGTGGATAACCTACTGCTATAAGAATGCTGAAGATGAAACTTTAGTTGATTGAATCATAAGCCTTAGCAAAGTCTATTTCTATGGTGCAATTCTTCATTTTTGTCTTGGTGTTATAGCCTTTTAGGAGTTCCTGACAAAAGAGAATGTTGGTAAAATAATTCTCCTGTTGATGAATGCATTATAAGATAGATTAATTATTTTCCTAAGCTATTTTCAGTCTATTTTCATGAATTTTTATGATGATTTTGCATAGAATGTTAGAACAAGAAATGGGTTTGAATTGCTCCAATCTACTGGCATTGCTTTGTTTTGGAATAAGGCTTACATAGGTTTTGTTCCACTCTTTCAATATAGGTCTTTTTAGAAAGAACTCCTTTATTGCCTCCGTAACCTCTTCCCCTAGGATATCTTAGTTTTTTTTTAAGGATCTTCCATTAAATCCATCTGGACTAAGTGACTTATTAGGCTTCATTAAGAATAAGGATTCTCTAATCTCTTCTCTAGTTACTTCTTTGACTATTTATTGCTTATCTTCTTTAAAGATCTGTTTAACTCCCCTCAGTACATCTTTTGATATTTCTTTAACTTTATTTTCAAGCCTATACTGCTTACTAAAGAAATCAAAAGTGATTCTTTTCTTGTTCTCCTTATTTTGACATTTCTAACCAGTTTCATCTTCAAGGAATTTATAAATTTTTTGTTCCTTCTTTCTCTACTGGAGTTCATAAAATATTTTGTGCACTTTAACCATCTTTCAACCAAAGCATCCTTGATTTCTGTCTTATCAAGTTTTCAGTATCTTCCAGTGCTTTATTGTAATTGCTAATCAAATTTGCTTCCTTTTTCCTTAATTGTTGATCTTCTGGTCTAGCTAGTACCTTTCTTTGAAATTTCCTCAATTTCTCTAAGGCTTTAGCTTTTTCCTCTTGTTTTGGAACTATGCTTTCTTTATTGAGTTTTTTCAATATACCCTTTACTACCTTTAGTTTTATACTTAGTGTATATCCCCTTGTTCCTGAAATCTCCAATATCAATCCCTCCTTTAATGTTTCCCTGAACTTGGGTTTTTCATTAGGTGGTTGAAGATTCTAAAAGGGAATGTTAGAACAACCACTATTGCGTTTTGGTTTGAGATGTTTGGTTCCTCAAATTTAGTAGCACTAAGGGGAAATTGTACTAGCCAAACATCATTTATCGTACGCCTATTGAGCTTTTTTAATAAGAACTAGCTACCAATCTGTTTGTTGTTCCATATGAAAGGAATGCTATAAAATTTTAGGTTTGTCAGCCTAGTATTCCTTGTTAGTTCTTGTAACTCCCTACAGTTCTTTTATGGCCAACTTCTTCCACCATATGTTTCACTTAAATAAAATGTACAATTGAAATTACCCATTACAGTCGAAGTTTTCTTGATGGTGTTGCTAATTCTAACTATCTCCCCCAATAAAGTTTGTCTGTGGAATTCATAGTTTGTCGCATACATTTTGGAGAACGTAACAACCCTTTTGGTGCCCTTTATTATCATTTCAAAACGGATCACTTGGTCAATTCCACACCATTTAATGAGTTCTGGTTTCAAAGGGTTATAGCCTATGATTACTCTTCCATTGATGTGGTTATTATGATTAGAAACCACCTTCCAATCTTTCCTTATGAGCCACACAATTTTCTCCATTTGCTCCTTTTTTATTTTGGTTTCTAGTAAACCAACAACATGTGCTAAGCTGCTTTTGATCATATCCCTAACAGTTAGCTGTTTATTTAGGCTATTGAGCCCTCTAACATTCTAAATAACTACATTATTTCTTCTTCTTGCTTGATTTTTCCTCTTTGATTTCCTACTTGCATCAACAGAAGGAGTTTTAGTGTTATGCTTAGAACCTAAGGTCTCCCCTTTCTCCATCAAAAGAGTTTTATTAGCTTTTTCTTATTGGCTTTTCTCTAGTTCATCTACCACCTGTTTTCCTTTTTTGGCATATTGTTGTCCTCTTCATTCTGGTTTTGGTTGTGTTGTTCAATAAGTTATTCGTCTTCCTGACCCCTGCTAGCTCAAGCTCAGGCCCAACTCGAGGCTCAATAAAGCCTTGGACTGCCCAGCTTAGCCCCACCTATTTTTTTAAAAAAATTTCAAAACAACATCACTTTGCCATTTCCCGTTGGGCCTCGAGCTAGGCATTAGGGCCAAGGCCTAAACCATTGAATTCAAGCCAGGTAGGGGTGGGTTTGGGCTCAATTGCCAAGCCTACATCTAAGTCTCCTCCATGTGTTCCAATCTCACTCCAGTTATCTTATTTCCCTCTAAGTTTTCTCTTTTCCTCTTGATCAACCTCTCCTCTTTAATTTGTCAATAACAAATAATTTAGGAGGAGCTATATTAATTACTAAGGAAATTTTAACTCAACAATGTCTAGAATCCCAATTACGGAAGACATTAAAACATCAAACCATTAGATTATGTTGTGAAGATAACGCAGAAGTACCTCAACAATATGGATGTAAACAGCTAAACCGAAAACATTATAAGTCTTATAAAAGATATAAAAGACCTTTTAGAAAAAATTATAAATGGAAAAAATATCCCTCTAAATATTTTAGACAAAAATCATTTAAACCATTTAAAAAATCAAACCGTAATTATTTTCGTCGACAGAAATATAGACAATTTAAACCAAAACAGAAATATTGTCCTACGAAGAAAAAGGATTGTAGATGTTGGATATGTAATGATATAGGCCATTATGCTAATAAATGTCCAAAAAGGAACGAAAAATCATTTAAAAGTAATGTTCATATATTAAATTCAGCTTTTCAAAATCAATTAAAACCTATAGAATCTGAATATGAAACCAGTTCTACCATATCCTCATTATATTTTTATGAAACTGAATATGGATCAGATAGCGAAAGCAACTCAAACTCAGAATCAACAATTCAACCCCAACGCAACTTTTATTCAAGTAGTGATTCAGAAAACTAAAGTAAATGCTTATATAGATACAGGAGCAACTATATGTATCGTATCAAAACAAATTGCATTACCTTGGAAAAAATTAGAAAGACCCTTACAGATACGTATAGCAGATGGAAGTTATAAATTTTTATGGTATGTAAGCTATTATGTCAATATACTAATAGAAGGATATACTTTTTCAATACCCTCTATATACCAACACGAATCTGGATTACCTTTAATAATTGGAAATAATTTCTTACGATTATATAATCCTTTATGTCAATATTTACACTATATAACATTAAAGACCCCTTTTATTAGGTCAATAAATCAGAATGCAGTTATTATCAAAATACCTATTTATCATACGTCTTACTTTAAACAACTTAGAATGATCAGTGAAAAAATAAATAGTCTCCATTTTTATCTATTAAATAATACCACAATTCAATCAGAAGTTGAAACCTTATTAGATGCGGTTTGTAGTGATAACCCTTTAGATCCAATAAAAAATCATAATCAAGAATTGATAGAAATACACTTAAAGGATCCTAAACAGGAAATCAATATAGTTAACAATATACCCTATACACAACAAGATGTAAAGGAATTTAGTTTAGAATGTCAAGATTTATTAACTAAAGGAATAATTAGTCCTAGTAAAAGTAGACATTCAGCCCCTGCTTTTTATGTAAATAATGCAGCAGAACAGAAACGAGGAAAACGTCGAATGGTTATCAATTATAAAAAATTAAACGAAGCTACAATAGGAGATGCATATAAATTACCTAGAAAAGATTTTATTATCAATAAACTTAAAGGACATCAATGGTTCACTACCTTAGATGCAAAATCAGGCTATTGGCAACTTAGATTACATAATAATACGAAAGAATTAACAGCATTTAGTTGTCCACCCCAAAAACATTATCAATGGAATGTATTACCTTTTGGACTCAAACAAGCTCCAAGTATATATCAAAGATTTATGGATCACAATCTTGAAGGATTGGAAGAATTTACTTTTGTTTATATAGATGATATTATAATATACTCCAACCAGGATAAATTCGATCATTACAAAAAGGTTAAAATAGTATTACAAAGATGCAAAGACAAAGGAGTTGTTTTAAGCAAGCCTAAAGCAAAAATAGCTCAGCAATCTATTGAGTATTTAGGAATAGAATTTCATCAAGGATATTTAAAATTACAACCCAATATATTACAAAAGTTAAATTTATTTCCAGACCAGCTATTAAATCGCAAACAAATACAACAGTTTTTAGGATTATTAAACTATATATCTGATCAAGGTTTCCTTAAAAACCTAGCAAAAGAAAGACGAAAGTTACAACAAAAATGTAGTATTAATAAACAATGGCTATGGACTCATGAAGATACCTTAGCTGTATGTAGGTTAAAAGAAATGTGTAAAACTTTACCCTCTCTTTATCACTATACAGAAAAAGATTCTTTATTAGTACAGATTGATGCAAGTATTGATACATGGGCAGGATGCCTTTTGGCACAACCACCCAACTCAAAGAAGTATCTATTATGTAAGTATATCAATGGTACATTCAATCAAGCAGAAATGAAGTATCCAGTTCATGAAAAGGAAACATTAGCCTGTCTCAAAACATTGAGAAAATGGCGAGTTGATTTATTACCGATTGAATTTTTAATTCAAACGGATTCAAAGTATCTATGTGGATTTATAAGATACAACATAAGATCCAATTATAATCAAGGTCGTCTTATCAGATGGCAGATGGAATTACTTCAATATAATTTTCAAATTCAATATATAAAGTCTTCTAACAATTTTCTTGCAGATATACTCACCAGAGAATGGAAGTAGTTATTCAACAGTTAAAGGATCAATTAGCAATAAAACAAGCAGAATTGGTAGAATGCCAGCAAAGGACAAGCACTTTGACCAAAGAAATTAACCGCATTTTATCCACTTTAGCCCATCTTGAAGAACAAGAGATACCATCCACACAAACTAACCCTAATACCCAAAATGAAGCAACCCCTTCAGTAACCCCTTCAGTAACCATACCAACCAAAGTTACCACTCTACCCAAACACCATGACAAAGATACCAAGTTTTATGTCATTTACAACGGACCAATGGCAGGAATTTATGACGAATGGCATCAAGCAGCAGTCCACATCACGGGCAAAAAGGGTATTATCCATAAGAGTTTTACTACCAAGGAAGACGCCGCCAAAGCATTAGCAGAATATCAGAATCCACCTCTCAGACCTCAGTATAAAACAACATTGACAACCCCATTACCAAGTCAAGCAAGCAGCTCTCATACAAGGATGAATGTCTTAGGTAAAATTCCAAGTACAACGACAGCATCCATTGATCTTGAAAGAATTAATTCACTACCTATGAAAGATACTACGACCATCATCCATGAAGGAGCCAAATTAATTACATCTACAGCCTTTTGTGACTGTTTTCAAGCATTAAATGAATGGAATGAAGACATGAAAATATTTCAGTATTATCCACAGAACAGAGGACGATTTGGACCCAAAGCAATAGTACTTCCCGGAGCAGAACCATTGACAACCTATTTATTATTCCAAAGTGGACTTATCGATACAATCTACCTACAGAATATGGATATTTTAGCCGACTTTCCAGTTGGTTTTATTCAAGCAATCAAGGCTTACAAAGATAGATTCGCCAAAGACCGAGAAATATATATCAAGTT
>JANIPN010000002.1:40323220-40333360 GCA_027478595.1 Erythroxylum anguifugum
CGGTAACGGATTCCATCCTATGTGTATGTATGAGGAATTCCGTATAAGTAGTTGGGTTCCGGAAACGGGATCCAACAAGTTTGCATTCTACTGATTGAATCATACAAAGCAAGAATCAATGCTTGGCAAAATAGATTTTTATCCTTTGTTACTAGGTTCACTCTGATCAATTCTATCCTAAATAGTCTACATGTGCATTAAAGTGCTCATTTAATTCTTATTAAAAGATTCATCAAGGAGATTAAGAGAAGTATCAAAGCTATTTTATAGCCTGGTAAGGTAGGAAATGTAAAAAGGGTCAAGGTTAGATGGGAAGAGATATATATATCCCAAAGAAGATGGGGGGTTAGGAATTGTCCTTATCTCTCTTAAGCAAAAAGTCCTTTTAAGTGAAACAATATAGAGATTAAACATTGATAAAGAAGCATTATAGATCAAATGGATTAATACATTTGACCTAAGAAACTAGAACATACAGCGACTAGAAATAAACAAGGAACACTCTTGGTACTTCTTACATATGTTGAAATTAAGAAACCTTTTATACCCTTAGATTAAGCACAAATTGGGGAATGGTGAAAAAATTTGGTTCTAACATGACAGTTGGAATGATATTAGTCCATTATTCGTGAGAAATAACCTCAAATTGGAATGATATTAGTCCATTATTCGTGAGAAATAATCTCATTTAAGGAATGAAATTCTTTTAAATGCTAGAATTTCTTTAGTCATACAACATGAAGTTTGGTATTGCAACTTTAGAGGCTCCTCTTCATTATCAAAATATTTACATTATCTTCATCATTTGCATAGAGAAGGCATAATCATTTGGTTAGCCACTACCAAAGGATATTTCACTAATGACTCTTACTACAAAATTTGCAGAACTAACCTAGAAAATGTATCATAGTATGAAATACTATGTAAACAAACTTTAAACCCCAAAGCTTATTTGATTAACTTACTAGTTATAAAAACATAATCAGAACTAAGGATATGTGGTTTAATTCTTATGATACTATATATGTCTTATGAAAAGAAGAGGAGGGATATAGGGATCATCTATTTTTCCAGTGCAGGATATCTAAATTTATTTGGAATAAAGTGTTGCATCTTTTAATGGAGCATTTTCAAGCATACGAATGGAATAGAGTATTGGTATGAGTTATAAAAGGCTAAGGAACTCAAACAAAATGGAGAGCTACTCAAAATTGTTTTCATTTCAACAATCTAATCAATATGGAGAGAAAGAAACAATAGATTATACAAATGAGGAACCACGAAAAAGCATCAATTAGATGGCAACACTCTAAACTAGATTAAAGAGATTATGATAATAAGGAATGCACAAAGCATGCTCACACCAGATATGAAGCTTAGATAAAATCTTTGATAACTTCTAACTTTGTTCTCAATATTACTATACTGAACTATAACTAGTTTGTAACAGGTCTTACAATGTAAGGGTGGAATAGCTTTGGTAGTGTTAATAAAATCGTTCATTTAATAAAATCTTTAACTATTCTTTAAAAAAATAATTGTTATGATAGTCAATATCATTTCCCCATTGAAGTAAGCTTTTTTTAAAATTTGGTCTAAAATAGACAATTGGATTAAAAAATGCCTCAATAGCAAATAATAAAGAGTAAGTTGCCTTTCCCATATTTTATTGATGACAAAAAGATAAGTTGCATAAAAAAAGACTTATATTTCAAATTGATCTTGATTGCTTCATTCACCCTCTCCATAACATCATAAAAATAACTCATTATTGTCTTCTCATCACTATCAACCAAATGAAGTAATATCACCAAAGCCTCATAAACTCATACAAAAAATTGATGTTGGGACCAAAATTTATGATCTTTAACTATAAGTCTTTAAACGACCTAGCATACTGAGATGCAACCTTCTTATTACTTGTAAACTTTTATCTCAGCTCCTTCTTCATTAAAACAAAATACTAAAGTGATGAGAAATTACTCACAAATCTTGTAACAGTCGGGACTAAGGTGATGTGGAGCCTTGTAAGAAAGTGAGACATGATATGAAATGGAAAATGGAGACTTTGTTTAAAGAGTATCAACATGAGAAAGATAGAAGACAAAGATTGAAGTGTGAAATTGATGTGGAATTTCCTTTTGCGATCGTCAGGATGATAGTGTAGATGTTGAAGGTGGTATTCCTATGTTACAAAACGGGAATGTTGCATCCGATGTTATAAAAAGAAGAAGATACGTGGCTATTTTTTTCACCACAAACAACTCATAGAGCTTAGCCTTCGATATGTAGTGTTAAAATCTAAAGAGGCAACTTATAATTTGGAGATGACAATGGCTAAATGGTGGTATGATTTAGGTATAACATTCAATACTACCCAGTCTTATTATTACAAGCTATGGTAGACTTTATTGCCTTTTACAGTTCAGGATATGAAGCTTCCTTAATCGATGATTGTAGAGGTAAACTTTTAAGCAAATTTGTTTATAAAATAAAATGTTATTTAAATAAAAGAAAAATGAATTGGGCTACTTATGGGTATTTAATCATATGTGATGGCTGGATAACAGGAAATATGAGCCTATTATTATTTTTTTGGTTTATTTCGTAAAGGCGGTAATGTTTTTGAAGTCTATTGATGCATTTGGTCTTACTAGAAATGTTGATACTTTGTTTAAGATATTTGATTAAGTTATAAATGAAGTTTAACATAAAAAATATTACAACTAGAAGAAGAATGCAAAACATGCATAATTTTTTTTATTAGACTCCTTATGCTATATAGTGCATCGACCTGAAGTTGAAAAATATAGGAGATGCTATATATTTTCTATCATTGATGAGATTATGTAGAAAGCAAAAAAAAAAGACCAAATTCATCTATATTATACATGATTCCTACATTTAGTGAGAAAGGATTTCACCAATGGTAGAAATTTATGTTATCCTACTAATATAATATTTGCAACTAATTTCTTATCACTTTAATGTTTTGTTCTGATAAAGAAGGAGTTAAGGAAAATGTTTACAAGTGATAAGTAGATTACATAACAACATGCTAAGTATAATGTTGAATTAGAGGTTTCTAGAATTATACTTAAAGATCATAAATTTTGGTCCTAATCTCAATGATATAAGTTTGTGAGCATTTGGTGAGAGTACTTCTTTTAGATTATAGTGATGAGAAAGCAACAAGAAGTTATTTTTATAATGCTATAGAGAGGGCGAAGGAAGCAATCAAGGTTATTCTAAAAACTAAGTCTTTTTTAAACACACCTTATCTTGTAGTCATTAATGAGAGATAAGAAAGACAACTTTACTCTCATTGTTTGCCAGCTAGGGCATTTTTAAATCCTACTATATATTTTAGACCAAGCTTTACAAAGAAATATGAAGTTAATAGGAGAATCCTATTAACTATGACAACAATTGTTTCTTATGAGATGATGCAAGATCTCCTAAGCTTACGAATGGAGGTTTATAAGGATGCTTCTAGTGATTTTGGGATGCCTCTTGCTATTTGTCAAAGAGACAAACTTAATCTAGGTATATTTTTTTTCACTTTGTTACTTGATAGAAATTAATCATTACTTTATTTTATTTAAAATATTACTTTTATTGTCTTACAATTGCTTAATGGGACTAATTTGGAAGTGGTGTTTCAAAATTGCAAAGGTTTGCAATTCAAATTCTAAGTCAATATGTGAGTGTTATAGGGTGTGAAAGGAATTGGAACATATTTAAGTTCATCCATTCCAAGAAAAGGAATATATTGGAACATTAAAGGTTGAACAACTTGGTCTTTATTTGTAAAGTTTCGATAAAGTTATGTTATTATCATTATTAAGTTGAATAATTTCTTAATAATTTAATTTTACTTATTTACTAGGATTTTTAATAGAACAAGTAATTCTATAGATAACCATATCGATCTTTTGGCAAATTAGGTTTCTGACTAACTGAGTTTCATAGATGAGAGTGACTTGGAAGATAATCTTAGATGGGAAAGTATTAACATGTCTTTTGGTGCAATGAATCTGAATGATGGTGATGATGAGACTTCTCCCAATGATGAGGATTTTTGTACCAAATAAGAATTGAGGTGAATGTGATTTGAACGAATATTTGATTGAATGAAGTTTTAGGTTTTTGATTTCTTCTCTTCTTTTAATTTCACTTATACTTAATGTATATTAAGTTCTATATATACAACATAAATATAACTATAATTTTTTTCAGGTTTCACTTATAATTGGTTATGTTTCTTGGCACGAACTCTTATTGTAATAGTTAGAGTAATGGAACTTTATTAATTTTTTATTTGATATTTTGATGTAATTACTATTTATTATATGAAAATTTTTAACATTTTAAATATTTTGTATTATCCTTAATTTTATATTTGTGTAACGATGAAATGATCATTTTTTGATATTAATTGTGCTTCTTGTTTATATGTAAAATATATGAAAACTAATATTATTAAAAATAAATAGATTGTTGTTATTTCAATGTTCTATTATTATAATTTTTAGAGATACGTTTAATTTAAAATTATAAATTATAGAGCAAAATATATTGAGGGACTATTTTTTTTATTTTAAAAAATTTAGGAACTATCTTAAATTTAAAAAATTACCTAAAATTATACTTGATATTAACTAGTATTAGTATAGTACCATGCTATAACTAAATTTGGTACCAGTATCAGTATGGTATTCATAAACATTGATGAATTGGTATGATTGGCACCAATTTCACAATGTGCTCATGGTGCACAGTATACTTGTGGAGCTTCTAGAGCTATGATAGAAATGAATTACCTTAATAAATTGATACAATTCTTTATGGGATTGAATGATGTTTACAAGAAGAGATAACTTAATATGAAGAATGATCTTTATTGTGATTTTTATAGAGATGGTCATTATAAGAATACTTGTTTACTACAGGAAAGAAAAGGATAGTTAAGCACAAAGACATTAATAACTTGAACCTTGTTCATAAACCTAAATCTATTGAAGCCTTAACCTTTATATATCTCTCAAATGGTTCAATCTAATATGTTAAACACAATGGACATATGGATCTTAACCAAAACTGGAGCCTAATGGATGTTCTATATATGCCTAGTTTTTAAATGTAATCTTCTATCAGTACAAAAGCTACCTAAATATGCAAATGTTCAATTTTTTCACTTATTGTATTTTATAAGACCTTAAGACTAAAAAGATACTGGTTGTGGGTAGAGTTGAAGAAAGTTTAGACATCTTGAATATGTCTAGATTTAAGATTAGTGACAATATTGTAACTCGTATTTTGACTGCTAAATTAAGTATAGATGAATATGATAAGCTTGACTTTCAAAATTATTCTTTATGACATAAAATACCTAACCATATCTCACCACTGAATATTGCTAGTTGTCATGTACCTATAGACAACTTAACGACATTATAAAATATGCCCTAAGTCTAAATAACATATACTACTACCTTTTCAACATAGTCAAAGTAGAGCAGAGAAAATTCTTGAAATGTTGCATATGGATATGAGAGGACCTTATAAACAACAATCCATTTCTGATGCTTACTATTTCATGACAACTATGGATGATTCTAATCATACTACTTAGACTTTTTTTTACTTAGAATCAAAGATCATAGTTTGATTAATTTTAAACATTTTCTCAATATGATGCAAAATCAATTTTAAACTAAAGTAAAATGCATCATAACTTAAAATGATTTGGAAATTTTAAGCAAAAATTTTCAATATTTACTGTTTGAAAGAGGGATATTACATCAGAAGAGTAGTGTTCACACCCCTTAGTAGAATAACGTAGTTGAGAGAAAACATAAACATCTTTTAAAAACTGCAAGAGCTTTAGTGGTTCAATCTTATCTTCTAAAACAATTTTGAGGTAAATATATTATTATGGCAATATATATTTTGAATAAATCACCAACATTAGTTTTAAATAAAAAGGTGACATATGACATTTTTAATAATAAATTACCAAATTATATTGCCTTAAATATTTTTAGACGTCTATATTATGCTACTAACATAACTAAAAGAAAAGTTTGAGAAAAGGGCCTTCAAACGCATAGTTCTTAATTTTCCAGTTTCAAAAAAGGCTTTTAAAGTCTATAATATAATAACTAAGAAAATTGTTAGTTCAAGGGATACGGTTTTTCAAGAAAATATTTTCCTATATATAGCTGTTAATAAGAAACAAAATTTGCACTCTTTACTTTGAATACTTGTTATTGAAGATATATCTTTGCTTACCTGAGCCTTAATGTTTCAATCCATCATAAAGTGACACTCCATCAAATGATAGCACTATTAATCCTAGTCTATCACTAGAACCGGTTCCTATACCTCAACCTTCTTTTGATGTACCTAGACATAATATTAAAACTAGAAACAAACCAAGATGGTTTGATGACCTTGTTTCTAGTGTACCATAACTCACACTTGAGTTCCTCTCTAGTGTATCTACTAGTTCTGTAGCTCTTGTAATAGGTAATCATTCACCTTCATCTTATTTTCTTCCTTTCATATATATTTATTCCTATATGATTTTCTCATCAAAACTTATTAAATATTAAGGAGCCAAGCTTTCATGGACAAGCTAGTTTGAATGGTTATTAGGTGGAAGACATGCAGTTGGAATTAAAGCTTTAGAGAATACCAATATATGGAAGCTTACAAATACTAATACATGGAAGCCTACAAAACTTCCAAAGGGAAACAAACCTATAGCATCAAAGTGGGTTTATAAATTCAAGCTTAAACTAGATGGTTATATTGATAGGTTTAAAGCTCAATTTATAGCCAAGGGCTCTAATTAGATTGAGGATATTAATTATTATGATAGTTTTTCACTATTTGTAGAACTTGTTACAATCAAAATTTTTCTTATGGTCGCTAGTATATGCAATTGACCATTACATCAACTTGATATCAACAATGCCTTCTTAAATGGCTAGGTCAATGAGTAATTATACATGCTCTCTCCTAAAGGTTACCGTAAAACAAAGCTAGATCAATTCTATAAATTAATTTGATCCTTATATATATATATATTAAAAAAGGCATCATGGCAATGGAACTAAGAGTTACGCTTAAGTTTTATGATTATAACTTTAAACAATCTACAAAGTTTTATGATTATAACTTTAATCAATCTACATGCTTTCTTGTAAAGAAGACTGACACTTATTTTCTAGCTTTATAGGTCTATATACATGATGTATTGATAACAAGTTCTAATGAAGTTGAAATCATCAAGTTCAAGCAACTTATGGACCAACATTTTACAATAAAAGGTCTTGGCTATGCAAAGTATTTTCTTAGAATAGAAATTGCTCATTCGCTTTCAGGAGCTTACATCAACCAGAGAAAATATTCTCTAGACATTATTACATATGTTTGTTTCCAACAGTCCAAAGTAGCTAAAGCTCCTATACCTAAAGGGCATAAATTGAAGCTTTCAGATGATTCTCTCTTATCTAATCTTAATCGTTATAGAAGACTAATTAGTTGATTGCTCTATCTCAATTTAACTCGTCATGACCTTACTTATATTGTGCAACAACTTTGTTATTTTGTTAACGCTCTATATAATTATGATGCAACATTGCATGTTTTACATTAGTTGAAAAGATCATCATGTATAAGCTTATTTTACAACATTCAAGGTACATTTGAGCTTACAACATTTTGTAATGCTTATTAGGCATCTTGCTTAGACACCAGAAGATCATTGGAAATTCTTTGATTTAATGGAAAACAAAGAACCTGACTACCATTTTAAGATCTTCGATAGGAGTTGAAGCATGGCATCTAATTGTGTTAGCTATAATGGATATCTTACATTCTTCAAGATTTTTGGATTTCTCATCCTTTTCCTATTTCTCTTTGGTGTGACAATTAAGCAGCAATTCATATAATTGCTAATCTAGTTCTCCATGAGAGAACTACGTATATAAAGATTGACTGTCATTTAGTACGCAATCAACTCAATACTGATTTCATTTGTCCATAACATATTAACATGCATCACCAAATCTCAACGATCGTTATCTTTATATAAGGCCATGCATGTGTGTTGGAGTAGGTATTTAGTTATAACAGTTTGTAATAACTCATATCAAACATGTTGAGGCATATTAATTTTTTAGTACGAGCAGTTATTTATCTTTGAGAATTTTTGAATAAAAACAAAGTTATACCCTTTTTTGCATAATGAGAATTGATTTTTTTATAGTTATTTTGTTTTTTTTTTAATATTTTTTAAAAATAGTTTCTTTATTTTTCTCTTGCTAGCTGAGTTAAATTTTGTTAACCAACTAACTACTAAAGGAATGAAATCTAATGATCTTGCCTAACAAGATAATCTAAGAAAAGTAGTGGACATAATTTTAGATAATATCTAAGATAGCATAGCATTTTTCATCTTAATTTATAATACAGACAATTTATATATGCGTTAACATTTTTAATTTTAATATTATAAAAATCAATTTAATTAGTTAAAAAGTTATTTAAAAGTGGCTTAAAAGGGCATTTTAATGAAAGAAAAATTAATATTTTGGTTAGCTTAATGAATGTTTTATTAATTTTATAAAACAATAATGAATTTAGATTTTTTATCTAGAATTTATTCTATTTATTAGTCTAAATTAACCTTTTTTTTCAAAGCTTTAAATATTGATTAGTAATATATATCAATTTAACATCTTCTTCTGTATATTTTAAATAATATAATTTTTTATATTGATATAATAATTTTATTTTTATCCTTTCTCTAAAACTAAAATGTAGTGATGAAAATTAGAATCATTGACTTCTTACTTATTGCCAATGTTGCTTTTCAATATTTTCTAATAATACTTTTAATACGATGCTTTTGAAAATATGTCAACATTTATGTTAGTATTATTATTATAAAAATATTTTACTTTAAAAATAAAATAAATCAATCATAAGATTAGTAAATCAAATTTCATTCGAATCTTACACTCAAACTTGAATTTAATAAAATAATTTAAATTTTATCTTAATTTCATATTAACTACAATTTTTATAATTTAAAATTTTATAAGAATTTTCTTGCCTTAATTAATCATATTTAATACCTTAATACATTTTTACTTAAACAATAAAATTTTTTGATTACGTAATCCAATTAAATGATTTTTAATTTATTAATTTTGAATAGTTGCCATCAGTATATGGCTATTATCCTATCTAAATTCTAACGCCAAAAAAGCTATAAATTGAATTTTGTTTTTTTAAAATAGTTAAAAGAAATAATAATGATTAAAAAATTAAATCGATTTGGCTAGTTCAATCGTGAAAAGTTTGAACCAAATGTTTCGGTTCGGTTTTCAGCCTTTAGCTTGATTTATTTTAGTAACTCTTGTTGTTAAAAATTATCTGGTTAATAAATTAATGGATCAATTGTTATAAACTAATTAGTTTTTTATAAGCTAAAATAAATAAATTAATTTTCATTTAACAATCTCTTGTTTTAATTAAACTTCAAATCATTCGATGGATAAGAGCTAAGTACATTTTTTCAATCATATTCCAAATCCTTTAATTTTATTCCATCTTTAACAGATTTTATGATGATCTAATCCCAGTTTAATTTTTTAAATATGAAAATTCTTATCTTATCAGTTTAACATTTGATTCATTTTTAAAGCACTAAAGGCTTGATTGTTTCTGTTTTAGTTTTTAATCTTTAGTTTTGTTTTCATAAAAAAATATTTAATTAAAATTCTGATGTTGATTTCTTTCAATTTTCAAAATTTATGAAAATAACAAAAAGTGGTTTTTATTTTTTGTTTATATATCTTTTCCATAATTTGATTTATTATCAATTAATTGTATTATTTAATTATTTAATATATTAATTATTAATAAGAATTAAAAATAATTTAATTTGATATTACATATTTAAATAAAAAATTACGAATAATTTGAATTTTATTTAATAATTTATTTAATTTTTGTATTTAAATTAAATAAACTTAATTTAATAATTGTTAATAAATATGAAATTTGAAACAAAATATGATTTCATAATTAAAATATATTTAAAAGAAGTTTTAATTTATAAAT
>JANIPN010000002.1:40341361-40356157 GCA_027478595.1 Erythroxylum anguifugum
ATGGGTTTTTAGTTACTTACTGTTTAAAATTTACTGGTTTCTGATGTTGTGGTTTTAAATTAGTGCAATGCCATGAGGATTACTAGTAGAAATGTTCTGGTGGTGCACCTTATCGTGGGATACACGTCGGAGCGACCTTCGGGTTTTCTGTTGTGTACCCTACGATGAGGGGGCGCTCCAAAAAAACTTTGGTATATTAGGACATGGATAAATGATCTCTTATAAAGAGATCATTCTTGTTCAATTAGGTGTTTTTACACATTTTCCTTCTAGTTTTTTGTTTTATAATTAGCCTATATTTTTTAATAAAAAGTAGTGCTTACCTTTTAGTTATTTAGCCTAGACATTTTTTTACTTAGCCTAATTATTTTCTTGACGTGGTTGGTTTGATTTATTATTGTACTTATCTTTTTCTAGTTTATGTATTTATTTATTATTGTTAATCTATACTATGTTCTATATGTACGGTATTATTTTTTCTATATTTATATTTTTAATTACAAATATTTTTTATTATCATTATTTTGCATTGTATATGGGTCTATCGAAAACAACATCTCCACCTAGTAGGAGTAAGAATAGGTACTACTGGATCTCCTTGGACCCCACATTTCAGCGAGACTTTTACTTGTTGTTGTTGTTGTTTTTGTATAATAAGTTGTAACAAACTTTCATTTTGCTTAGGGTACAATAGACATGTGAACAAATTACACTCTTAACTTAACTCTTAATTATTTTATTGCAACTTTCTCAGTCCCTTATCCTTAATATTGATGACTTTACTTTATCTCCTTTTTCACTAAATCCCCATCATCTACCAACTCTTTCAACATATAACTACCAACCACCACCACACCTTGATGGCCATATCAAAACAACATAAAACCAATAATGTCTCGAAAATAGTCCTTAGACAACAAGCCACAATTCTCTAATACTCAAGCCATTAAAATATTTGCTGCCTCTCAAGTAACTTTATGTGGGTTATCGTCCAAAAAAGTCGAGAATAGATTGAAGGGAGATAAAAGATTAGATTAATTGCTAGGAGAGGTATAAGAACAACAATTCAATAAAATATGTCTAATTGGGTGTAAGTTGAGATTGAACTAAAGAACCGAGTCCCAAACGAATTAATCATTTTCATCGTTTTTGCATGTTTTCTTTAATTTGTATTTACTAGTTTAGTTCATTTTATTTTCTTTTTCGATAAACCAACTCCCTAACCTAAACATCATTTAATTTTATTTCAAAAGCTTTATACACATTCTCTGTGGGATCGACCTATAATCACCACTGTTATAGCAGTAGTAGGTCTAGTTTATTTAATTTTGACGTTGTTGCTGGGGAATGTGGTGCTTTAGTTTTTGTTATTGATTTTAATTGGTGTTTTATATATATTTGTTTTTAATTAGTTTCTTTTGTATTTATTTCTTTATCGTTTCACATTTGTTTGTGTTTGTTATGTTATATATATATATATATATATATATGGACAAGTAATTTTTCTATAACTCATATTCCCAATCTTATAACCAAGTTTAGACTGATTAACCTAACTTTAGTTATGAATAAGATAAACAGAATTACTTCCATGAATGTTTGCAGGATGCGTGACAATTCCAGCATATACCAGAAGCTTTTTATCACGACTCAGGTACATCTCTATAAGACTTGCATAATATTATGTCTGCTAGTAATATTCAATTTTAACAGTATATACAGTAGTTTTAACAGGGTGTATAGTAGTTCTAACAGGTTGTACAACAGTTTCAGCAAGGAGTACAACAATTCCAGCTGGAGGAAAGACAATTTTGGTCTAGCTTTCAAGAATGAGAGAGCCATCAAAACTCAGGTACATCCTTGGAAGAATTAGTTAACATTGTCGTTGCAAACACTTTGCAATTTCAGCAGGATGTGAAACGGTTCCAACAAAAATCAATATCTAGATGGGGAGATAACAATCACTGGAACCACAAAGAGAAGAGAAGAAACCATCTTAACTCGAGGTGTACCCAATAGATGTTAGTGGGAAGTCTTTGCAGATTGAAAAGGAGCTTAAGAATCTTGAGTGTATTACTTAAGGAATTGTTTGTGTTGAAGAAGTGGAAGAGGAACTCGAAGCAATAAATGATATATATTTTAGCTCGAAGGTGAGTACTGAGTCCATAGTTATTTTTAATACTAACTCTTTACCTTTACCTAGAAGGTTAGAGAAATTGAACAAAGAAGAAAAAGGTGAAGAGACATTTGAGATTTTTCCAGAGTATATGGACTCAGTAGAGATTAAGAGTCGAAGGATAGGGAAGATGCTAAATGTGAATGATAATCAACCAAGGCCTTATCCTGACCAACCTCATGTGGAGATAGCTCAAACTATGATACCCGAGGATCATAATTTTGTTACGTAAGGAAAGTATGGAGTCGAGTTAGTGACACTAAACAAAGGCGCTTCTTAGGAGGCAACCCAAGGAAAGTTAATTTCTTTTCCTTTTACATTTTGGCATTTATTTCTTATATGCATGTGTGTTTGTAGTTGTTTGTTTTTACTTGTTTTAAAGTTTTCAATCAAAGAGAGAGAGAGAGAGAGAGAGACAGAGAGAGAATAAAGCAAACAATCAAACAATTTCTCTTTTTTTATTACTTCTAGGATTATATAATCATGATTAAAGTGTGAATTAACTAGAAAAATCCATGACAACTTTAACATATACTTTTGTTTTTGTAATTGGTTAATATGCATTATCTTTAGAAGAGTAGTGATTAGTGGTAGACATAAGCTAGTGACACCAGACTTTCTGAGCCCTTTTGTGTTGTCTATATTTGGAGATACTATTGTATATTGATATATACATGGTTGTATATGAGTTTAAAGATGTATTTGAATCCTTTTGGTACGCATGCCAGTGATATATAATGATATATGCCTTTATATGAACTTAGAGTTCATCGGTATGCGAAATCCCGGAGATTTCTAACATATAAGCTTTTAAGTGTGTAAAACCAAGCCCATTGGATGGATATGACCATGGTGGGTAAATTAAATGTGTTCTAATGCCTTAGTTGTATAAATAGTTACAACTTTTGAACACAACAATAACTTATTGCATCCTCCATCTTGAGAGCCAATTAGGGCCCATTGACTTATCTATATTTCTCATAATTATAACTTCTCTAATCTTATTTAAGAGTTTATGACAGATGATGGCCGAGTAAGTTTAATCACCCATAAATGGTTTCATTCAAGCTATATAATATGCATTAAAGATCTAAAAGCAATTCTAGACATTATTAGATTACCTTTGGTAGAACAATTGATCTTGAACACCTATGATATTTTATTTGTCCATGAAGTGCGAGGGCAGGAGATGTTGCAAAGTGTAATAATGTAGTTTTAGAGGAGGCTGGAGAATATCGGCAATTGAAGAACAAATGTTCCATGTCTTCTAGTTGCTTATGAAAAAGAATGCAAAAAGGATTTAGTTAATGGAACTTTAGAGCGTCCTTTGTTCCCAATTTGCCTTTAATTAGAAGCCACAACATGAAAGATGAGCTAAGGATGATATTAGCATTCTAAACCTTTTAAGGATTCATTTCCGATACTAAAGCCACGTACAGAATCTTGTAATGGGCCAGGACACTTAACTTTAAGCCCATTTGACAAACCAACATCCAAACTCACTACAATCTACTCTACACCTGATGACAGCGGAGCATCTCATTCTCAACAGAATTCCAGCTCTAGATAACAAATCCTTTCATGTTGTACAATTCGTTGTCAAGAATAGTCTAGAATCATACATAACTTTGTCTATATTGTTCTTATAGCAAACACAATAAAGAAAAGGGGAAAACATTACAAATCTTTGCTTTTCCTTGTTTTTTACTTTTTTACACGATATCAGAGCCCCATCATTGACCGACATCAAAATGGCTCACGAATCATCATCATCTACTTCTACCAATCCTCGGCAGTCTAGCAGCACACCTCTATTGGACTTTCTAGGACTGGCAAAAACATTAAACTTCAATCTACCAATCAAGTCAGATAGAAATAACTTCATTAATTGGAGAGCACAAGTGATAGCAGCCATTAGAGCTCTTGAACTAGAAGACTACATTTCTTCTGAAATTTTTCCACCATCGCAGTTTATCACATAAACTGTCTCATCCTCCACAGCAGCTCCTCAGCTTGTTGCAAACCCTAATTATCGCCTATGGTGTAGATCAAATCAATTACTCCTCTGCTGATTACTCTCCACAATAGGTGAGGATGTGGTTGGCTAGGTAAATTCGTCTTCAACTTCTCTTGAATGCTGGAAAATATTGCAAAGTTTATATGCACAGACATCAAAGGTTAGGGTTTTGCAGCTAAAACAACAACTATCAACCATTCAAAAAGTCTCTCAAACTATTTCAGATTATATTCAGAAGATAAAAACTATTGAAGACTTTCTTATGGTAGCAGGACATACTATTCCTGACCATGAACTAATTCTTAGTGCCTTAAATGGTTTAGGGCATGAATATGATTCAGTAGAGGTTCTTTTAACTCACACAATGAAGAACTCAACTCTACAGGAGGTGCAATACAATCTTATGATGCATGAAACCAGACTTGAGCAATTAAATGCAGTCTCTCAAACTATTAATGTTTTCCCCCCTTCAGCAAATTTTTCCTCATTTCACAATCAAACACAAAATAGCAATTAAGGAAATTGTCATACGTCTAGAGGAAAAGGGAGTCGAGGCAGAGGACGTCGATGGAATGGTGTAAACCGTCTTTACTGTCAATTGTGCCAGAAACCTGGTCATGATGCTCTTCGTTGTTACAAACGCTTTGATCAATCCTGGAATGGCAATCATCAATGGAAGAATCAGTCTCAAACTCAAAACAATGGGCAACATTCCACACACAGTGGTTCACCTCAAACCTTCCTAACTCATCAATCAAACATCAGTTCTAAACAACTTAGTACTTCTACCTGGTATGTAGACTCTGGAGCCACAAATTATGTTACTGCTGACCTAAATAACCTTTCCATTAGCTCAGACTATGCTGTTAATGATCATCTCATAATAGGTAATGGAAACTCTCTCCCTATTGCACATATTGGTTCCTCTTATATTTAATTCCACAACAATAAACACACACCACTGTCTTTACATCAAATGTTACATGTTCCAAGCATCACCAAAAACTTATTAAGCATTTCCAAATCACAAGTGATAACAAGATAATTGTGGAATTTTCTGACAAAATGTGTTTGTTTAAGGACAAGGACATGGGGAAAGTTCTTCTCAAGGGGATGCTGCGGGATGGCCTCTACAGCTTTGATGTCCCACCTCACAATCAACATATCACTCATCCGAAGCACTTTAAACAGCCCTCATCACATCAGTGTACTTTTGGCTTCATTTCTCATCCTCAAACCTTTACTACTTATCTTTCTAAGAATGATGTCAATATTTGGCATGCTAAACTTGGCTACCCATCACCTAGTGTACTTAAACATGTTTTTGATTAAATGAGAATTCCTATTAATGTCAAAGATTTAAAGTTTTGTGATTCATACAAATAAGGAAAACTTCATAAGCTACCTTTTCAGACTCATGATATATCTGCCAAACATCCTTTGGATATTATCTATTCTAACATTTGGGGCCCTCTCCCTTCTTATCCACTGAAGGCCCTAGATGTTATCTAATCTTTGTTGATGCTTATACTCGATTTACATGGCTTTACCACTGAAACTCAAATCCGAGGCACTTGCAACTTTTATTTAATTTAAAACATTCATTGAACTTCAACTAAATAGAAAATTAAAGCCCTATACACTGATGTGGGAGGGGAATATAAAGCCTTTTTACCTTTTTTTGCTAAGCATGGGATACAACCTCAATTCAGTTGTCCATACACCCATCAACAAAACTGTGTATCTAAGAGAAAACATCGTCATATCACTGAAACCGACCTCACATTATTAGCCCATTCTCACTTACCTTTACAATATTGGCTTGAGGCCTTCACCACTGCCACCTTTCTTATTAACAATCTCCCATCCCCAAAATTACAAAGCTTATCTCCCTTTGAACTGCTATATCACAAAATGCCCAACTACTCTTACCTCAAAACCTTTGGCTGCACCTGTTTTCCTTACTTACGGTTCTATTCTTCCCATAAACTTAATTTCCCCACCACCAAATGCATTTTCCTAGGTTACAGTCCTGTCCATAAAAGTTACAAGTGTCTCAATAACAAAGGCGAAATCTGTATTATTTCCCTACCCTACACTTTTTCCTTCTCCCAATTCTGCTTCCTCTACTCATTCTACCAGTTTGCCTTTGTCTACATTACATCCTGCGGTTCCCCCTCAGCATCTTCTTCATCCTTGGCCATCTTCTAGCATCTCCCTTGTGCCAGAATCATCTCCTGTGTCTTCAGGCTCTTTGGCCCACAATCAGGTATTATCTACATCTCCCACTTCTTTTTTTGTTGATATTTCTGCTTCCTTAATGCATTCCCCACCCATCTTCGATCCCCAACCCCCTATATTTCTAAATTCTCCACCCATACCTGTTCAGCCAAATCCTTTTACCAACCTACCTACTGTTGCTCTTCCACATTTAACATCTACCCATCCTATGCAAACCAGAGGCAAAAGTGGCATTTTCAAACCCAAAATCTACTCTGCTTCCCTACACTCTTGTCCCTCTCCCGAACTCGATTCTGTTTCCCTAGCCCTTCACAATCCAATTTGGTATAAAGCCATGTGTGAAGAAATGTCTGCCCTACATAACAACAACACTTGGACCCTTGTGCCTTATGACTCTAACATGCATATTTTAGGTACTAAATGGGTTTTTTCAGACCAAGTATAATGCTGATGGAACTGTGGCTAAGTATAAGGCCCGCCTTGTGGCTAAGGATTTTTCCCAAACTTCTGGAATTGATTTTTTAGATACATTCTCCCCAGTGGTGAAAGCATCCACCATCAAAGTTGTCTTATCCCTTACTGCCTCCTTAAATTGGAGTATTCAACAAGTAGATATCAACAACGCATTTCTCAATGTTGAACTTCATGAGACTATATACATTACTCAGCCTCAAGGTTTCCAACACCCACATCTACCTAATCATGTGTGCAAGCTATCTAAAGCCCTTTATGGCCTAAAACAGGCTCTAAGAACCTGGTATCACAAGCTAAAGATTGCTCTTCTACAGTGGGGTTTCAGCAACTCAAAAAATGGCACATCTATGTTCTACCTTCATCACAAAGGAAAAATTCTCATCCTCTTAGTCTACGTGGATGATATTTTGATTACAGGCAGCAATTCATCCGCAATCCAACCCAATATAAGCAAGCTAAATTCACAATTTGCCCTCAAAACACTGGGCAATTTACATTATTTTTTGGGTTTTGAAGTTTACAAAAACTCAACTAGCCTATATCTATCACAGAGTGGGTATATTAAAGAATTGTTCACTCAAGCTAATATGGATCTCTGCAAACCCTACTCCACTTCAGCTTCCACGAGTCTCAAGCTTTCTCGCAATGATGGCCAACCTTTTACAGATCCTTCTCTGTATCTAAGCTTGGTTGGCGCTCTACAGTACCTCTGCAATACAAGACCTGACATCAGTTTTATAGTCAACAAGCTCAGTCTCCTCTCACACCTCACTGGATTGCTCTAAAGCGGGTGTTACGTTACCTGAAGGGATCCTCTGACCTAGGGTTACTGTTCAAATCCTCCTCTCTCTCGAACTTCAGGCATTTAGCGACTCCGATTGGGCCAACTCGCTAGAGGACCGCAAGTCTACGAGCGGTGGTTGTGTTTTCCTTGGGAGCAATCTCGTCTTCTGGAGCTCCAAGAAGCAAACTGTCGTCGCTCGTTCTAGCACCGAGGCCGAAATATCGGGCTCTCTCTCAGCTCTCAACTGAGGTACTTTGGTTATCACCTCTTCTCTCAGAACTTGGGTTTCACACTTCGAGACCACCCATTCTCTGGTGCAACAACAATGGTGCTCGCTCTCTCCCAGAACCCAATCTTCCATGCTCGCACAAAGCATATCGAGATTGACGTGCATTTTGTGAGGGATAAGATCGCCGATGGCCTTCTCGAAGTAATGTATGTGCCCTCTGCTGATCAAATCGCTGATTTGCTCACCAAACCCCTCTCTGCGGCTCGATTTAGGGATTTAACTTTCAAACTCAACCTAGTACAAAATCCTAGGTTTCGTTTGAGTGGGGGTATTAAGGATTCACTTCCGATACTAAAGCCATGTACAGAATCTTGTAATTGGCCAAGACACTTAACTTCAAGCCCATTTGACAAACCAACATCTAAGCTCACTACAATCTACTTTATACCTGATAACAACGGAGCATCTCGTTCTCAACAGAATTCCAACTGCAGATAACAAATCATTTCATGTTGTACAATCCGTTGTAAAGAATAGTCTAGAATCACACATAACTTTGTATATATTATTCTTACAGCAAACGCAATAAAGAAAAGGGGAAAACATTACAAATCTTTGCTTCTCTTTGTTTTTTACTTTTCTACAAAACCAACTTATGCTACTCCATCGGGTTTTGAGAGCTAGTAAACAACTTCCTACAAGAGCTATTGGAGTAAGCCATGGACTTACTGTTGAGCCAGAGGATTGGATGCTCTTTAGAGGTGTTCTGAGGGGTACGCAGGGAGGTTACTTCTGAGAAGGTCAAAATTGCTTTGAGCATGTTCAAGCCATTACTGAGAGTTATTTTCTATTATTAGTTCCACCTTGATTGTAACTGGTATGCTAGCTTTTATTCTGTCAAAAGCTTGAATCTTGTAAAAGGGAACCCAAGTCATGCCAGTGGTTAAACTAATATTTTGATTTTGTCGAAACAGTAAAAGAAAAGTGGATCAAATTGGTAGATATTTGTCTGAGTTAGTGAAGATGAAGACTAAGTTTCGCGAAGGTTTTTCTAATAAAAAAGAATAGAAATTTTATCTTTTAATTTTAAATCAATTATATAATGTGCTAATGCCACATCGATTGTTACTTATGGGATTAACGGCGAACTACTTTTACTACAAATTGAAAGTTCAAACATTTTTTTATAACTTTTGAGCATCATTAATTTTAGGCTTAATGACGATTTAAAATTTAAGTATTTTATTACTAATTTTGATCTTTTTTTAGTGTTATAAAATTAGACAAACTACATAATTTTTATTGTAATTTTTAATATATAGTTAATTAAATGTATTTTTAGTATAAATTGTATTCTGAATATTTAATTTTATTTTTAAAAATATTATTTCTCATAATTAAAAGAATGAAAATAAAAAATTAAGAATAATAATAGAAAATTTAAAAATAAAGAATCATCTTTAGAAAATAATAATATATAACATGATATCGACCAAAATTTTCGTAGGACATCAACATATGAATGTCCTGAATTTTTTTAACCCAATAACATAATTACATGTGATTGGATCCTCTTTTGTCGAGTAGAAGATCTAGAAAAGATTGGGAATAATTCTGGGGAGTTAGAATTTATTTTTTTTTTGGTTACATGAGTTAGAATTTATTTTAGGATGATAAGATTGTAGAAGGAAATAGCACTGTTTAGGTGTATGGATGGACCAAGTAATTACGATTAATGCTTATCACCTAAAACCAACTTCAAGATGGACATGGACAAGGACAACTACCTTAAACATGAGCAAGAAAGAGTGTAACATACTACTCGATCTTCTGGATTCTCATGAATGTCCTGACCCATATTCATTGTTATTATTATTATACGTATATGTATACTGAGACGAACTTGCATGCAAAGCTTGGTTAGTTGTAGATGTACATTGCCTAACCGAAACCTTCCTTCAAGTTCCCGCAAAATTTTACAGCTCTTCTGTCAACCAGAGGAAAAAGAAAGACTTACGGGTTGCTTCTCCCTCAGTTTCTGTCTCTATTCCTCTCTCTCTCTCTCTCTTTCTGCAAAAACAGATGACACCAACACCTCAACCTCTATGCCCCACCAACCACCATCTCTTCACAATTACTAAAATGCTAGAATTACCACCCTCTCAGGGACTACTCAACTCCCTCGCTTTGCTTAGGGTCTATCATATAAAAACAACACCAGAAACAAGGGTTGAACAATTCACTTGAAGGGATTGAAGCATAGGAAGGTGAAGAAGATGATGGAATCAGGGGTCCCTATGTGCAACACCTGCGGCGAGCAGGTTGGGGTCAATGCAAACGGTGATCTATTTGTGGCTTGCCATGAGTGCAGCTTTCCCATGTGTAAGTCTTGCTTCGAATATGAGATCAAGGAGGGTAGGAAAGCTTGCTTCCGGTGTAGCTCTCCTTATGACGGTACGTCATCTCTGCACTCGAGTTCAACTCCATTAACTTTTGTTTTGGTATTCAGTTGGTTGTCCCATAAATATGCGTGTTGATGCATTTAGTTTGACAACTTGTTCTAATTAGGCTTTGCTTGTTAACTTCCATCTCTTTCGGACCGATGAACTGGAACTGGATAAGATTTCTTTCTTCAACAAATATCTAACTTGTTGATTTATTTCCTGAGGACTTCCATCTGACTCCAAGTTGAATTTCTGCAATCGTATAGCTGATCTGTATAATCTTATAGAGTTTCACTCCATTAGTACTTAGAATTTTAACAACTGAAGATTAGCATTCATTATTTCCAAAGAACAAAAGCAGGAATTATTTATAGGTACTGTTATTGACTTTGGTTAAGTTCTTTCTAATCAACTGAGTACTTTAGATGGCTTCAGAACATTGCAAGAATTTTGATAGACCATATTTGTTACGCTGCTTACTTTTCTTTTTGCTAAATACTGTCGTTGTCTTTCTTAGCCAAATTATAAAGTGCGTGGTATATTCTGCAAGTGTTAGTGTACTATTTCATCCCTCGTACCCACTTTACTTATTGGTGTCCGTGGATCTGACAGAAGAGATTGCTCATCACATCACATAATATCTTAATTAACTTGAATCCTGTATTTTTAAGCAACATAAAACCTTGGAAAGAATCTGGAAGTACTTTGATCTTGGTCAACATCATCTTTTTCATATGAGAATTGATTTGTTTTTAAACTTGTCATCCGCCAAATAAAATAATCTAAGACCATATATGATCCAGAGAACTTGTTGGAAGACAGTGGAACAAAGGCACCCGGCGACCATTCGACAATAGAATCTCACAATAACAATTCTGAGGTAAGACTATATTGAGTTTTGAGCATCAATAACTAGAATAGGAGGGTAGTACCCATGATTTTCAATCCAAAATCAAAATTTTGTTAGTGTTTTTCCCCATCCTTTTGTAAGAGCTACTGAACATGCTTATTAATGAAGTTAAAACGTTTGGCATTTTGAATCTTTTGATAGCTTTCACTAACCTATCTTGGTGCTGTCCAGAATGTTGGAATTCATGCCAGACATGTCAGTACTGTGTCCACTGTAGATAGCGGTGAGTAACTCTAATTCTCAATCGAAAAATTTTCGTCGTTATCATAAGTTTTTGAGAAAAATATTTTAAACTGGCTCATCTGATTTTTTCATGAAGAAATGAATGACGAATCTGGGAATCCAATTTGGAAGAATCGGGTAGAAAGTTGGAAGGAGAAGAAGAACAAGAAGAAAAAGCCTCCAACTAAGACTGAAAACGAACCAGCTGAAATTCCACCTCAGCAGCATATGGAGGAGAATCAGTAAGTGTAAGGAAAACTTTGGTGATAAGGATTCTGTCTATGCATGGAGGGGATACTCTTACATTGCCAATCCTTAAAAGTCCTTGTAACTTGCTTGTTAGAACTCTTGGAACCATTAAACCCCCGTTGGTTTGCCCTTGTAATTTGGCTCATTTAACCATCATTTTCTTTGTTTTCATCATAGCTGGGTTACGAATTCCAAGATAGGGTTTGGCTGCATTAGAATTAAACTGCATTATGCACATATCATAAGGTTTGAAGAATATGGATTATAATGGGATACAATCACATTAACAAGGCTACATTCAATGTTGGGTTTTGCAGGAATTCTTCTGAGGCTTCACAGCCATTGTCAATAGTCATGCCACTGTCACGCAACAAACTAACTCCATACAGAGCAGTGATAATTATGAGATTGATTATTCTGGGACTGTTCTTCCATTACAGAATAACAAATCCAGTTGACAGTGCTTTTGGCCTGTGGCTTACTTCTGTCATATGCGAGATCTGGTTTGCAGTTTCTTGGGTGTTGGATCAGTTCCCTAAGTGGTCTCCTGTCAATAGAGATACATATATTGACAGATTATCTGCAAGGTATATGATATCTACGTGTTTTTGCTTTATGTCAAGAACAGTAAGCTCATATTTATTTATTTACCTGGTATTCTATTCTCTGTCTCCAAAAATTAAAAAAAAAATGATTTCTACTCAATTACGTTCCAGATATGAAAGAGACGGCGAGCCTTCTCAGCTTGCTGCTGTGGATTTTTTTGTGAGTACGGTGGATCCGCTGAAAGAACCACCGCTGATCACTGGCAATACCGTGCTTTCCATCCTTGCTCTAGATTACCCCGTGGACAAAGTTTCATGCTATGTATCTGATGATGGTGCTGCCATGCTTTCATTTGAGTCTTTAGTTGAAACAGCTGATTTTGCAAGAAAATGGGTCCCATTCTGCAAAAAATACTCAATTGAACCAAGGGCACCCGAGTTTTACTTTTCACAGAAGATTGATTACTTGAAAGACAAGGTGCAACCTTCTTTTGTCAAAGAACGTAGAGCAATGAAAGTAAGTGCAAGATTCGATATTTCCATCTGTATAATTTAAAGATTCCATACTTGCATAATTCTTTATTGTTTTTTCTTTTTTACAGAGGGATTATGAAGAGTATAAAGTTCGAGTCAATGCGTTAGTAGCAAAGGCCCAGAAAACACCTGAGGAAGGATGGACAATGCAAGATGGAACACCTTGGCCTGGAAATAACACACGTGATCATCCTGGCATGATCCAGGTTTTTCTTAATGTCTACGTTTCCTAATTTATGTAACATTTTGTTCAAGTATAAACAGAATCAACAACTCCTGTTATGTTCATGAGTTTATTATTCCTGATAGGGAACAAAAAGAGAGTGAAAAATTTTAGCTTTTAAGATCGAGTTCTCTTTTCAGGTTTTCCTTGGAAATACTGGGGCCCTTGACATAGAGGGTAATGAACTTCCTAGATTGGTTTATGTTTCCAGAGAAAAGAGACCTGGCTACCAACACCACAAGAAGGCTGGTGCAGAAAATGCTTTGGTGTGTATGAATAGTTTAAGCTCATCTTTGTTTCATGACATTAATACTAATAAGTAATAAATTTATGCAGGTGAGAGTTTCGGCAATCCTCACAAATGCTCCATTCATCCTCAATCTTGATTGTGACCACTATGTAAACAATAGCAAGGCAGTTCGAGAGGCCATGTGCTTCCTCATGGATCCACAAGTTGGTCGAGATGTATGCTACGTGCAGTTTCCACAGAGGTTTGATGGCATAGACAAGAGTGATCGATATGCCAATCGCAATACTGTTTTCTTTGATGTAAGACTAGAGCAAATTTTCCTTTCTTATTCTTGTTTCTGAAACTTTTTTGAGCTTTGAAAAACTGTTGCAATTCTATTTGTAGGTCAATATGAAGGGACTAGATGGAATACAGGGACCAGTTTATGTAGGAACAGGTTGTGTCTTCAATAGGCAGGCACTCTATGGCTACGGCCCTCCATCTATGCCTAGCTTACCCAGGGATTCCTCAAACTGCTCATGGTGTGGATGCTGCTCCTGTTGCCGCCCAGCAAAGAAAGAACCAGCAAAAGATCCAGCTGAGGTTTACCGAGAAGCAAAGCGGGATGACCTTAATGCTGCCATCTTCAATCTTACAGAGATTGATAGTAAGTACGCTTTCTGAGTAGTGCAGAATTTGGATGATTATCTCACTGAAGATCTAAAGGATTCTGTTGCTTTTAACTCTGCAGACTATGATGAGTATGAAAGATCAATGCTGATCTCCCAGAAGAGCTTTGAGAAAACTTTTGGCTTGTCTTCAGTCTTCATTGAGTCAACATTAATGGAGAATGGGGGAGTACCAGATTCTGCCAACCCGTCAACGCTGATCAAGGAAGCAATTCATGTCATAGGCTGCAGCTATGAAGAGAAAACTGAATGGGGAAAAGAGGTGATAAGGAAAAGGCTTTGGCCAATGGCCTTTAGTCTCCCTTCCTGTCCTACATGTTCTATTATAGCTGCCATATATGAGGACTGCTGCATAAACCTCTATTTCATCTTGAAATATGGCAGTTCCTTTAAACTTGAACCTATCTTACCTATTTTCCTCTGTGAATCTAAAATTTATCATCTTCCTCCCAGATTGGTTGGATATACGGGTCAGTCACTGAGGACATTCTAACCGGCTTCAAGATGCACTGTCGAGGATGGAGATCACTGTACTGCATGCCCTTAAGGCCAGCATTCAAAGGGTCCGCCCCCATTAATCTTTCTGATAGACTACATCAGGTTCTCCGGTGGGCTCTTGGTTCTGTAGAAATTTTCCTGAGCAGACACTGTCCTCTCTGGTATGGATATGGAGGAGGTCGTCTAAAGTGGCTCCAAAGGCTATCATACATAAACACGATTGTGTACCCTTTTACTTCACTCCCTCTCGTTGCCTACTGTACGATCCCTGCGATTTGTCTTCTCACGGGAAAATTCATCATACCAACAGTAACTTCTTTACCCCTTTTTAT
>JANIPN010000002.1:40365139-40378492 GCA_027478595.1 Erythroxylum anguifugum
AATCGGGATATGAACATGTCGGACTGTTTTGATTATAAGTCACTCATTCGACCTCCAAATGAGGTGAATCTTGAACCATTAGTTTGCTAAGATAGTTATTTTGTTCTCATAAAATTTTAATGACTTTTGGAGTTAAATTTAGGAACTTTACTTTAATGCAAGTAAAGGGTCGGATAAGAAAGTGTGATCAGATTATGAACACATGTTGGTAATTTGAGGATATCTTGAGTTATAAAACTCCGATTGAGGTAATTCTTGAACCAAATTAACCAAGAGCCATAGAGCTGTAACTTACAAGAAAAGTTAAATTGAAATTATAGTTTTTAGTTTTCCAATTTCAGTTATTAAGTAAGAGAGTTGGGTTCCGGGAACGGGATCCAACATTTTATGACATAGGTAAATTGAATTAAAGTTTAAGGTGGTGAGTTTTGCGAACTCAGTAAGTGACCATCATCGATGGCTCACCCAGTCATATAACACATAATTCACACATCTCACTTTATTTCACATTTCACTTTATTTCACAATTCACATTCAATACACCAACGGGCTGATTTTCCCTCCGATGGTGCCTAGCCACCATGCCAACGGGCTATTTTGCCCACCAAAGGTGCACCAGCAGGCTGTTTTTCCCCCCGATGGTGCCTAACGACCATGCTAACGGGCTGTTTTGCCCATCGCCTGGTGCTTGATAAAACACCATCCTCCAAACCTTCCTATACTGGTTTGTTCAAACATAACCGAGTGTTAACTTAAGGGGTGTTATTGGAGCATAAGGTTGTTGGTGATGTTGTGAAGATGACCACTGAAGATTTTCATCGCAATGAAGAAGCTTGGGGTTTTTACTTAGCTGAAAGACTAAGAGCGTACGTTTATATTAGATCCTGTAATGAACAAAAGGGATATGAAATGAAAAAGAAAGTTATAGCTTAGTCTCTCTTCTGTTACCTTCAAACTCCTCTACGCATCCTCCCCTATCAATACCAAAAGATGCACATTCTATGACATTTTTGGAAACGTGGATAAAAGGTCACGGATGTGCACATTCAAAAAAAGCGCATAAAACGTCACGAATGTGCATTTTTGTGACATTTTATGCACGTTTCCAAAAAGCTTCATAGAATGTGCATTTTTGTGACGTTTCATGCACATTTTTTGAATGTATAACGGGTCGACCGACAGTGCCGATCATGGGTGCAACGCTATAATCAACGAGTTTTTGATAGGAAACTAACAATTTATGACCTATTGGGGCACTCTCAACACTGCCCCTCATCAAGTTGATTTGACAATTATTTAAAACCTATCTCTAAAACCCTTAACTCCAGCATATGCCGCATGTCTCCTGTCTTTCAAGAAGTAACTCGAGGGAGGCACACATCCAAGGCGTTCATGGGCCGAACATACGCAGTTGAAGTCACCAAGAATCAACCAAGGCAGCCATGGAATTTTTTCCGAGTTTCAGCTTCTGCAATCTAGCGCATGCCAGAAGCACACTGGCCAAAGTTCGCACATTTGGCTCAAGCCCTTCTTCTAACATTCTATGTAGCAGCTCCAAGGCGCCATCCTGATTTTAACAAGGTTTTGACCAGACTTTTTGTCATGTATAATACAAAAATCATCTTGAAAAATAATTCTCAATCCACTCTCCATTAATTGACCCACACTTAACAGATTTTGAATTAAATTAGGCACATATGAAACATCATGGATTAGTTTCATTTTACCGTAGTTAACTTGAATAGCAACAATATCTCTACCTTTACATTGAAGTGTTGCGTTATCGCCAAGTTGAACATTAGATTTTTGTGATAAATGCAGTTCCTTGAACAATGATCGAGAACCTATCATATGGCTTGAACACCTACTATTAACAAACCAAATATCATTAAAAGGAATGTCAGTGTCATAAGATTGTGCCATAAACAATATTTTTTCCTCTTCTATCTTTGTAAAGCCAGCTTGCTTTTGCTCATCTCTCAGCTTTGCCCAACAGTTTGCTTCTTTGTGCCCAAATTTTTGACAATGATGGAACTAAATTAAGCTTATCTAAAAATTTGAATGCTTCTGTTCATTAGATCGATTGCAGCCTCTACCACCACCACCACCACCACAACCTCTACCTTTACCTCTGTAACAAAATCTGCCTCTACTGTTTCCTCTACCATTGGAATTTGAGGCTTTAGAGGACTCCCCCTTAACTTGAAATATCTATTCTTAATGCTTTTCTTGGAACTAATTCATCCTATCTTCATGAGCTTGCTGAGAAGTCATTAGTTCATCAAAAGAATATTTATACATATCAGAGCCTCCTCAATTAAAGCAACAACAAAATTAAATTGAGGAGTAAGAGTTCTAAATTTTTGTAACTACTATTTCATCAGTAATTTTTCCCCATAAGACCTTATTGTATTAACTAAGAATTGGCTCTAGATAAGTAATCTTGTACAGACTCACTTTTCTGCATTCCGAGATTCTCAAACTCATGACAAAGAGATTAGAGTTTCATAAAGGTTACCTTGTTGGAGCCTTGAAACTCAATCTTCAAAATCTGCTATGCCTTTTTAGAAGTTGCTACTGATGCAATTTTGGAGAAGAGGTTGTCATACAATGCTTGTTGAAGAAAAAAGAGAGCTTTTTCATCACGTTTCTTGTTTTCCTTTAATCACTGTGCATATGTGTCTGGCTGCAAATCCATCCTCAACCAAATCCCTTAAATCTTAAGATCAGAAGAGGGTCTTCATCTTGATGGACCAAAACTCATTTTTATCCATATTAAAAATGGGAGTCAAAGGATGGGAGGTCATTGAAACACCTGAGGTTACTGGTGAGACTCCATTAGTTGCCATGAGTTGCGATCAAAGGATGAGAGATGAGTGAGGTCATTGTTAAGTGGAAGCATTAGTTCACAATCAAGACAAAAATCAGTTGCGATGCACTAAGGATGAACGTCCTATTCATAATCAAACCTGGAAGATGAAGAGAAAAAAAAAAGTAAATAAGCTACGGTGCTTTTTGTCTCTCTCACAAGCTCTGATACCAAAATTATTGGTGAAAGGGAAAGCTTTACCTGACTGACTAAATTAAATAATGAAGAATAAGACAAAAGTGGCTGCAACCTTTCTTATTCACATAATGTGAAAAAGAGTTATGTATAAATAGGCATACATCACAAACTAAAAAAACAAAAAATAGATAAAATATTGCAACGGAAAAATAGATAGTGGGAATATGGCCCATGTTCTGACTTATTCAACAAACTAATAATATCTTTAAAATGAAACAATTATTCCTAAATTAAATGAAACATTTTTCATGTGCTTTGAAGTATTAGTCAACACAAATTTGGTATATTTGGTGTTGTATCACCCTGTCATTCTCATGAGGTACAGATGACCTACAATCATTTTCTGTATCACTTCCATCAATATCTAACTAGAGTTATAAAAACATAAGGAGCATCTAATCGTAATGATTAAAAAAATTAAGGTTTGATCAACTAAATCTGATTTAATCAAATCCAATATTATTATTTTATATCTAAAAGTAAAAAAACTTAAAGAAGTATATTAAATTGTATTTAATGGAAATATTGAGCAATTGATCATATGTAAATATAAATGGTATGTTATCTATTGATTTAATTAATACTAAAAAAATAACTTATAATTAAGCTCTTGCTCTAAGTCTTGTATAAGATCATGTCCAGAAACTCCTTATAGATTGAATGTTGAAGGATTAACATATAAATATAGAGGATGGTTTGATAGTTGCATGAATAAGAGACAATTGAGTGGTTAAGGTTTTTTCGAGTCCATAAGGTCATGAGTCTTAACGGGGTAGATCAAATTATTGGCTTTTTTTTAATTTCTCTAAACATTGGGTTTTTCCATTCCCTCATAATGAAGCTAAAATTAACAAGCCAAACCTAGGCAGTTACATTAATATCAAGATAAAGGAGTTTGGTGGTTTCATAAGTTGCAATAATTGCATACTATTGCATAAATAGGATAATGATTGGATTCGCAAGATAAAGATCATTATTGGAAAATTGGAGCGGGTTTTGATCTTGCGTGTAGTAAAGTAATTGTGAAAAATTATTTCGTATTTGATTTCTCAAAGTTAAGTTCACTTAAATTCTATTATATGATTATCACATAAAATATAATAAAGTATTAATCTTAATTCGTATCTTATTGTGAGCTTGATCATTTTCTTATCGTTTCTCTCGAACCATTTCTAAAATTAGCTTATCTTAATCATTTTAGTCCGATCTCTAATGATATCTATAGAACGAGTAGAGAAAACTCCACAACTATTATAAAGAGAATTAGACAAAGAGTGTTAACTCATTTAAAGTCTTTGGATCTTGTTTTCAATTGATTGCTTTATTCATATTCATTATTTTGGTTCATTATTTTGGATTAACTTTGTTAATCCTTTCTTTAATTGAATCATTCTTCTTGTTAGATTAGATAGTAGAAACATAGTCAATACCAATATTTGTTTTTCTCATAAGGATGACACTCATGTTCACTATATTATAATATAAAAACAATAGATACACTGTCTTAATTGATCTTTACTATGGTTCAGATTGTATGGACTTCAAAATTTTTAGAAGGAAAAGGTATGATGGAAATTAGAAAAAAGTACACAACATTTCAGTGGCATTTGGAGCTAGAGTCTTTCATCACTTGTTACTCTTCTTTTTGTGTAAGTAAAATGAGAATCAAAGAAACTTTAAACTTTAACATATGTTCTAGCTCTTGAAAAAATAAAGGAGAAAACCTTTAACAAAAATCCCCTTATCTCTCTCTCTTTCTTAATTCTTTGGATATGTCTATTTGTTTATTCTCTGATTCTTTGCTTTAATTAGGAAAAAAAATGTCTCTCTTTAATAAACGAATATGCTTTATTAACTCTTTTGTATGTAATTTTGGCGAGGCATAAATGTAGAAAAATCAGCCATAATCTTATTAAGAGTTCAATATAACACTTTTTCGATTCATAATTAGAAAATAAATTGATTAAGGACAAATTTATTTGGGGCTTATGAAAATCTTTTTTTTATGAAAGGTAAAAAGGTATATTCATCAAGGAAAATATGTACATCTGCACAAGAGCATACCCTAGTCAAAGATACACCCAGTCCAAAAATGCCATAGGTCCTAAGATGGACCAAAACAACTAAAAGCCCAAAAACAGACAAAAGCCCAACTCCCTTAAGTTTCCTTGCTACATTAAAGCCCCGAAAATAGAAAGCCATGAAGCCCAAAAGGCAAACAAAAACACGTCTATTGATGAACCTCAGAATAATAATAAATCATGCACTCAACCCAAGTGTTTGGAGCGTGGGTCTAACGGGAGAGAAAACAGCCCATATAGTAGTCCAACCCAGTTACTGCCTCCTACTACCCCTCCTAGCAAGCACCATACATAGATAGTTGAATAGGGGATCACCACCGTCTGCAGACAAAACACAATAAAGCAAGGAGGTCTCCTTAAGAAGTAAAAATTGATGACCACATGCACATTGAGAAACACTAGCTAATCAGTATGGCTGATTAAAAAGTAATGAATTCAGTAGGGTTATGAGTTGATCAAGTATATAACTCATCATTTTTTTCTCTCTTTTATTTCCTTATATGATTGATTTAGTTCCTAATATATTGGTAATGCATATAAACTTATAATTTATAATTAGAATTACATAAATCAAATATATATCAAAATTATCATCTAGTAATATATTATGACTACTAAATATTATAAATGTCAAAGTAGTTTAACTAACAATTTTGTACATAGTTATAATATACAACTTATTCATTTTGTCATTCAATGCTTCAATAGGATATATAGTATTAATAGAACATTTTTTTCATAATAGAACATTTTTCATAATTATTTTATAGTAATGATTCTTTTATTGGATTATTAAATTATTTTCTTATATTCCATACTATACTTAAGTATCACTGATTGAGTTATTCTAAGTAGAATAAGAAATAAGTAAGATCGAAATATAATAATTTTTATATGAGATATTTTGGTAATATCTTCTCTACGGATTAATTATACAACTATTACAATGAAGACACTTACAAACTTATAAGTAACGTTTCATTTGAAATTTTAATTAGTCGGTGAGTTTAGTAAACTCATTCTTTAATGAACATTCACTCATTAGTCTAACTATCTATGTATTTTTAGTTTATAAGATCAACAAGTTTTTTTGTGACAGAGAAACATATATGTATTAGTTTTAGCGTTATGTAAATATTCTGTCTTTATGGAAATAGAGTTAGGAACAATATAAAAAAACTAAACGTAATTTGATTTAATAATTATAATTAAATTATCATTTTAATTACACCATAATTATTTTTAAAAATTAATATAAAATATAAAATATAAAATATAATTGATAAGCTAAATGAAGATAAAAATATATTTATTAAACAAATAGATAATGTCAATAGGTTATAAACGGACAATAACTACAAGAAGGATGGGAATAAAGCGAAAGAAGGAAAAGGGGCGTCGGCGAAAAGCAGAAATGCAAAACGACGCCCAGCTCTTAACGGCGGACTTAGAAACACATCCTCCCTCCAATTTCGTGAAGAAATCATCAACATCAACCCCTAGAGGAAGGCTTATGAGCTCACTCATAACGTGTCAACCGTGAGAGTTGAGGGCCTGGAGTTGAATTTGCCAAGAATAGAGGAAATGAAACTGCCTCCGCTGAAGGAACTAGTGCATCAAAGGTGGAGTAATGGAAGATATTGGTTTTTTCCGTAATATCTTCCATTTCATTTTCTTTTATTTGCCTTTGTACTGGTTTTCCAGGAGGATCTTCACATTCAATTTTTTCGTCGTATATATTACCTAGGCTAAGCCAGACATATATATATATATATTCATTGTGACCTTGAAGCACGCTAAGCATTTTAAACAAACACATGTTATGTAGAAAAGTTAGCTTTCCCTACAAAGTTTCACGATTGACACGTGATTTACTAAGTCCTACTGAAAATGATGTTAGCAGACCTGTAGTGAAACATTAAACATCATTTTCCCGGTTGTTCAAACAAAGTATGTCCTTGGACTGCTAAAAGATCAGCTAGTATTATTCACACGATATTTGGCATAAAGATGGCAGTAAACTACTTAGAACATCTACGGACACACATTTAAAAACCATCGTACTATTAGATAAAAATCCATTTTCAAGTACTAGTGCGGGAAATAAATTCAATGATCTCTTCAAAAACCTTTTTCCAACAAATGAAAACGACATTCCTCAAGTAATAACTCACAAAATTTTAACTAAATCAAGCTGGAAACATTTAAGATGGGCCACTTTGGGCCTTGTTAAGGATGACTCCCTCGTATTTGACCTGGAACCACTTCATTGCATCCTCCTTTGTTACTCTCTGCTGGATTCCGACTCGGGACTTGCATCTGCGGCGACGACCCACACGATAACCTGGGCGCTCTAGAACAACATAGAAATCCATACCATAGATACCAGTTGATGGGTCATATCTGGCAAGAGATTTAAATGTTAAAGGCAGTTCCATAATTTGATAGTCGTAATAACAACTATCAAACACAAGTATGGCGACCCTTATAACAGCAAGAAAAACTTTGATGAAGAGGAGTATTATGGAATGCACAAAAATGTCACATAAACTGCATTTCCCAAGGATGATTATGATTAGGTTCCATCTCTAAACTTTGTGCACTCCAGTATTATCTTAAAACCACCAAGAATCTGCACTTGAAACAAAACCAAGCACACTGCCATATCGTATTGGAATCACTACAGAGGTAACAGAAGTCTTTAGCAACAGTTCTCAATCTTACTTGGGGCCATCTCTACTCTAATAAACCAGTTGAGAAATCCAAGGCGTTATACATAGGAGACTGTCAGCATAAGTTTATCAAACTTGAGAAGTTTCACAGACCACTGCTTGACTAAGCAATAGTCAAATAAAAACAAACTATAACAAAGACTTGAGGCAAAACATACAAAAAGAAACAACATTTTCTACTCTAACATCCATGCTTAGCAGTAGACTCTATTGACTTGCATTTAACAACAGACGCAAAAATGTTTTTCCAAATTGTTAGTTGAACTTAAGTCAGAAACTGCAATTAAATCATTTGAACGTTATCATAGAAAACACAATATCAAGCTCCTGTCCAAGCCAATCCATAAGAAATCGTAGTATACAACAAAGTGTGAAAGGACTCACTTGATGCCCAGATCGATGTGCTCCTGAATACCAAACCCAAAGCATCCAGTTTCACTGAAGTTCCTCCTCAAGAGCTCGTACTCTTTAACCTTCAAACCACTCTCCAGCAAATTCATAGCCTTCTCACCCCTCACAGTCACGTAACAAGCTATCTTCTCATTACGCCTAATACCAAAGGACCTCACAGTGTACCTAGCTGCTCAAATCCAAACAATAAACAAACCCATATAGAAACAATTTTTAAGTGAAAATCGCAATCATACCTTTGGAGAAGACTGGCGCCTGACCGCTGAGTTGCTCCAGCACCTAGTAGCAAACCCCAAATCAGATCCAACACAAACAAAACCAAGAAGGAAACAAATAAACAGATGAGTAAAGTCGAAACCTTGGCGGCACGAGTGAGACGATCTCCGCTTTCTCCGACGGAGATGTTGAGAACCAGCTTCTGGACTTTGATTTCTCTCATTGGGTTGGACAGCTTCTTCTCGGAAGCCTGAGGAAACACAAAGATACGTTCACATTCAGTACAAACAAACATATACAATACCGGAGAGAATTGAGAGACGGGGTCAAAACCATGGTCGCGGGATGGAAGGATGGAAATTTGGAGGGGTTGTGCTGTCGAAAGAGTGGAGGCTTTTGTATTAAAGAGAAATGATTTGTGTAAGGGTTAGGGTTTCGTATGATGTCACGTTCCGTGGAAAGACAATATCGCCCTTTCTGTTTTTTTTTTTTTTTGAAACAAAGTCAATATCAACAATATTAATAAGATCGTTAAGGGAAATCCCAACTACAACAGCTAGCATATAAATGTGAGACTCTTGCTAAATTATGAGCCTCAACATTGGCTTGCCTACGAACCCAACCGACCTTAATATGAGGTCTGATTTAGGAGGACCATCAACGTAATTTGCTCTCTCCTTTTACCAAATCTAACTTGTTAACTGTTACGTATCAAACTGATTAATAAAATAAGGATCATGATAATATAGCTGCTACCAATGTCTATTGAAGAAATAAAGGAATAAAAACTAATGATAAAGCTGGACAAAATAAAATAAAACAACAAAACAAAATGAAAATTGGTTCCATCAAACCACTTCTTAAGAAATAAAAAAGTGCGCATACCTTAAGATTTAAACTAATCAAGATTAAAGTAACAATATAAATCATAATCATAATTAAACTTCAAAAGGAAATTTGCATAAAGGTAAAGTATGGCAATCTCTTTCTAAAGCATGTATGAAATTTTGGTGAACTTCCTCACAATTATTACTTATACCACTCGTGTTTAACATTTTGGTGTTTGCTTAAGTTCTTCTAATGTAAATACTCCACCATATCTTTGCTTAAACATCAAATCTCCACTACTTAAAGTATACATATGCATAAATCAAAAAGGAATTCTATTATGGGTTAGTAAAAGGATTGCATGTTAAGACGAGGAATAATGGATACAAGAGGTTGAAACCATAAATATTAGTAAAGTATTTAAAAAAAAAGTAGGAAAAACAATATAGATCAAACCATGAAAGTTATCTCACTTGAAAGAATTCAACCATGGCCTTTCTTAAAAGAAGATGGAACATAAATGCCTTATTTACTTGCTGCTGCTAAAAAATGTAATTTTCCTTTTTTTTCTTGAATAAACAAGGTGAAAATTTACTAGTAGCATGAACATTAAAGATTTTCAATCCCACATTTCATAAAATTTATTCTTATATCATTCAATTCCTATGTTTCCCACATTTAAATTTACATGTCACTTTAGTTTAGATGCTTTAATTACATCTACGGTTGGCTAAAGATTTAACAAAAAATTTAGGCTTATAGTATGGATGTAATCCAAAGTAAAAGGACAAATGCCGAACAAGGGTTAACTAAGGATATTAAATCATGTAGGCTATTTAAGCTAAAAGTTGCAAACATAAGCATGACCGTTTATCTTTTTCATGCATACATATACCAATATGGTCCTAAAACATTTAAAAAAATTCTAAGGAAATATTCACATATAAGACACATTTCAACGAAAGCACTTCATAATATGGATGTTTTAATCTTTTACAACTCAAAAACTCTCAAGTTAATTCAAGTTACCTTAACTTTGTATAATGCTTTAACACCTGATCATTAAAGTTATACTCTAGCTAGTTTAGTTATTTAGTATATTGTTACTCTTATTCTTAAATGACCAAATCCTTTAGTATACATATAATTCAATCCATTAAAAATGCAATTGATGAACTATATGGTGGAATAACATAAAACAAACAAACAAACACATTAAGATAAAAATAAAATAAAAGTAAAGAATTAGAATAACAACTAAAATAAGCAAAAGTAAAATCACCTCTTCCTTCTCTTTAATGAATTTTCTCTTTGCCTTCTCTCTATCAAATATACTCTTTTACCCTTTCACCTTGTCTTCGTTTACCATGTTTAGTTAAGATGTTATTTGTTGGGAGAACTTGCTCTTCTCCCTCATATAGGCTTTTGCCTTATACGGAAGGCTTCTGCCCTTTAGGGTTCAACTAAAGTTCTTTGTTCATCCTTGACAACCTTTGCTCCAGTTCCTACTACATTTAGAATAGATGAGGAAATTTTTCCAGCATTAACTAGGGATGTAATGAAGTCCTAGTCTAATTCATTTGTCAAAGTTGGTAGCTCATAACATCTGCAATAGAAAAATAAAGAAAAGAGTCAAGCATTAGGAAAAGATGTTGATAAAAGCCCTACTGGTCTCTCTAAAACTTGGAGTAAGCTAGGTCCTTCCAGTCCCTCCAGGGAAAATCTTACTTGTTTTAAGGATTCATTGATTGATGGAGTTATCAATCCTCCAATTGAGGTGGTAAAGGCTAGAACTACTACTTGGTCATGCTCTTTGGTAGGTTTTTTCTTGAGAAAGTTAACTGCCTTTTTGTTGGTGCAATATTGGGTGTCCATAAAATGGAGCAAGCAAGGTTTGGAGAAAACTTTTCAAATTCTTGATAGATACCACTATTGACTCCATTATGGAGCAAAGGCTTTGGTATATTAGTGGATAACCAATGTTAATACGAAAATGGTACTCAAGAATAGAGCTAGAGAGGTGGAAGATAGAGGCTATTCACCTATGGATCAATTTTCATCAAGTTCCATTAGAAAACTAGTCAGTGGAGGGTATAAGTTACTTATCCAACTCTTTAGGTAAACCTCTATGCTTGGATTCATCAACTTCAAAATTGTACATATTAGGATATGCTAGGATATGTATAGAGGTTTAAATAGATGTAGAACTATATGACACTTTGCCTATTATGAAGCATAATAGTCTAGGTGAGCTAACAAAGGTTGAGATCTCTTTGTCAAATGGCTGGGAACCTTCTAACCAAAAACAATATTGGAAACCTACTAGGATATTGTTTTCCATTGGGTTATATCACGAATTAATGGGGAATGAGGTCTTAGGAATGGATGACAACAGACCCATAGATAATCCTATAGTGATCATTATATAGGAACAAACTTTAGGCAACAATGTAACCTATAAGAAATCTTCAAAAAAGGGTCCTCCTAATAACCTACAAACTAAGGAAAAATCATTTACTTAGAGAGAAGTTGTAGGCTTCACTTGATAGGGATGGAAATATACCTATAGGCTCTAAGATTAATAGTATGGATGAAGAATAGAAGAAGACATAAGCAAGGACTAACTAATGTTCAAGAATCATGTGTCTTCTATTCACAACCTGAAGGTACAGATGGGCTAGCTTGTAACTGCACTGACAATAAAAAATTATGCAGTACTACTGAATCCAACTTGAAGGAACAAGTAAAAGCAATGCATTTAAGAAGTGGGAAGGAGTTGCTAGAACTAGTTTAGAATGAAGCGAAAGATTAGGTTGAGATAAGTCAAAAGAAAGGCAAACAGAAGGTAACAGAAGAGGAGGAACCCCACTACGTTCCACCTCCACCATATGTACCCAAGTTACCATTTCCATAGAGATTAAGGCAGAACCTTGTAGAGATCCAATTTGCAAAATTTTTGGAAAGCTTAAGAAGATGCATTTGAGTTTATTTTTTTACTTTTAGAAGTGCTTAAACATACGCCCAAGAAAGAAAAATTCTTAAAAGAGCTACTTTCTTGCAAGTAGACTTGGGATTCGAAGTATACAGTAACCCTAACAGCCAACTGTTGTTCAATGATCACCAATAACATGCCATCAAAATTAAAAGATCCAGGGAGTTTCATTATTCTTTGCATTATTAATGATGTGGAATTTTATAAAATATTTGTGTGATCTTAGTGCAAGTGTTAATCTTATGCCATTGTCTAAATTTAGCAAATTAAAGTTGGATGATATAAAGCTAACCTCAATGATAATTCAATTAGCAGATCAGTCGATAAAGAAACCATTTGGGATTATGGAAGATGTTCTGATATAGGTTGACAAATTTGTTATTCCTGTTGCCTTTGTAATTCTTGATATTACAAAAGACAGACAGTGTCCACTCATGTTGGGATGTCCATTCATAAACACTAGGTGGGCACTCATTAATGTTAATGATGGGATCTTAGTTCTGTGTATTGGTGATGAAAAGGTTGAATTCAACATGAATAAGAAATTAAAAAGTAAGGTTGAGTGAAACATTTGTATGAAAGTTGATGTGGTGGAACTGTTAGCTGTAGTTTTTGTATGTGACAAGTTTCATTCTTACTTATTAGGTTCAAAGGTTGTTATATATCTTTTTGCCAAGAAGGATGTTGATTGAGCCAAGTTTATTCTATAAATTGGCCTTACTTTCTTAAGTATTTATGCACTTGTTGACTTCTAATTCATAACTTTTTTGCCTAATTCGGTTCCTCAAATTGAACTCTCATAATTTGCAAATTGCCAGTATTTTGTTATCATTTGATATCAATTTATGTATAACTTTTAAGAGGACAATTGATACTGCAAAAGTGTTGTATTTTGTAGGAACAAGGAGTCAACCATTCAGAAGTCAACAAGTCGTGAGAAGCCTTCCAGTCGTCGGGACGAACCAGAACGTCCATTCGTCGCAACGAATTAATTTCATCTAATTAACTCGTCGCGACGAATGACCC
>JANIPN010000002.1:40432561-40447794 GCA_027478595.1 Erythroxylum anguifugum
TTGTATTTTGAACATATTGTAATGTGGGCTTGAAATGCCCCCTAAAGCATTGTAAAACAGTATTTTCGATGTAAATGAAAATGCATTGAATGATGATGTTTCAGATGATCATTAAGAATTTAAGGAATGCATGACTAGATTTGAAATGGAGATAGTTGTATAAGACTTATGAATGTGTTGGGTAGAGTTTGATAGTTAATAGAAGTTGAGATTGAGTTTTGAATTGAGTTAAACTTGGTGTTTGACTTGAGTATGTAGTGCTACGATTGTGTTGAGTTGTTGCATTATTGGAGTTAGAGTTTGTATGAATGATTATGAAGTGTTGTGGCAGGAATAGGTATGGGTAATAAGGAATTAGCCTTGGAATGTTGGAAAAAGGGGACCCCATGCTGAGCATCATGCCCTCGCGGGCGCGACAGTGCAATCGGATAAAGTCCCATGTCTGTAGGTCAAAACCTCGCGGGCGCGAGTGGGACTCCCCACGGGCGCGACAGTGCAGTCAAGTAAATTCCAATGTCTGAGTTCCAAACCCTCGCGGGCGCGAAAGTGCAAGCAAGACGAGTCATCCATTCTCTGAGTTCCATGCCCTTGCGGGCGCGAGATATCAAGGTCGCGGACGCGACCATGTAAGCAAGGCAGATTTCCCAAGTTCTGATTTGCATGCCCTCGCGGGCGCGAGGTAGACACCTCGCGGGCGCGATGGATGGGAGAAATAGAAAGTGTTCTAGAAACTCCTTGATCGGGGTATGCTTACAAATGGTACATGCTAATGGTTAGCGAGTCCAAGCAAATGTCTAAGTCAAGAGTAGGTCCCAATGCAGGTTTTCAAGCAAGTCAAGATGTCTCGGGACTGGGCCTCAACAGGGCTCATCTCCCGGGACAGTCGGGCTCCGGAGCCGGGGTCCGACACAAAACACTTCAGCGCTATATTTTAAGTGTAGGGGATTGAATTTTTGGGATTTTCTGTCAAGTTTTTTTTAAATTGAATTAATATTATGAGAATTACAAAAATATAGTCTGCTTTACATTCCCAACTCTTCAATGTTGAGCATCTTATCCATACTGTTAGTTTATCCATTCCAATACTTATTGGCTCAATTACTCTTTTTTTAATTATCTTTCACTCTGGTAAAGAGTTTGAGTCTTTTGCTTCATTGTGTTTTGTATGATTACTAGTTGATTATCCATCTAATCTTCATTTTCTACAAGTTTTTATGTTCACTAACATAGTTTTTTTCCTAGAGATTTTATATTTTGATGTGTTTATATTTTTAATTTCAAGCATACATTTCATAATTCCAAAGCCAAAGATTAAAAGAGAGGCGACATAATGAAAATAAGAAGGAAAAATCAAGTTCAAGAATGACTAGGGAATATAAAGCATAAACAATATTAATTATGGAAAAAGATAAGTGCTCGCCTTAAAACAACATAGGAGTTATGTGGAACTAGAACAAAACTAGCACTAGTTAAGAAAATGTGTCAAGCACCAAACCATAAATTTTCTAACTCTCTTCCTTTTCTCTTATAACCTTAGATTTTTTTACCAAATCTCAACTTTTTTCATTGACTGCAAACTTTAAAACACTAAATCTTTCCGGTGCACATAAAACCCGTCTTCTTAACCATCATTTACGCTTCCAAACATTATATTTTCGCATAAGAGCAACTGAATTGGGTCTTTTGGTTTTCAATTAAGTTTGAAGCCATTCTAGCATGCATTTTATGTTCTATGCTGTGCAAGTAAGTTTTCTATCAATTTTCATAGTAAGGAGCACACTAAGTTTAAAATTGGAGCTCGATTATAAATAATTTGGATTTTTTGTATTATTTCTCTTAAAAATTTATGGAGTTTTGGTTTAACATAATGGAATTTAGAGTTTGTGTGGATGTATTTTGGTTGTATATTTACTGAGGTGTTAAAGAAGTGTTATGGAAGGAGTTTACATAATGGAATTAAGATTATGGTATTGTTGTCTTATGTTTGAATTTGTGTTGAGAAGGATGCCTCTTAGATATAAAAGAATTACAGTGAGGAGTGGGATTCCTTCATTACCATCCCTACCATCAATATCGCCATCTCTGGAAGACCCTCCTATACTTACAAAGACAAAGAATGAGGAGTACTATAACAAGAGGATCAACAACATATGGTTATAGAGAAGGCTATTATCTTTGATATTAAGTTAGTTTTCAGGATTTACATTATGCTTAGAAGTTTGAATTGGTATTACTTATTCACTCTTCATAGTTATTATTACCTAAAGGCAACAAAGGAGTTTTTCACTAACATCAAGGATAAGGGCAGACTAAAACCCCTGGTCCTTGCCTCTTATGTTCAAGGCATTATGATGATTATTTTTGAGCAGATCATAGAGGAGCACCTTAGGCTGCATTAGAGGGGAGACATTTGAGTTTTTTAGTGGAAGCCCATTGGTACATTAAGAGTGGGGACAAAAGGAAGCTTTACATAGGTTCAAATTAGGGATTACATACTCTACAGGACAAATGTGCTTTTTATGCAAGCACTTAGCCATTGAACCTAGGCTAATGGCCTACATAGTAAGCCGAAAAATCCATTTTCAATCCAGCGGGTTCAACCAAATTTGGACCATCAACTTCTCCCTTTTAGACCTCCTTTTTAATTGTTTGGGTGTTGCTCCACTAGTATGGTTATCATTCCTCGTGCTAAAATCTATCAATAGTATATTTTGACATTGGTCATTAGATAAGAACTTTGTATTTTTAGTGTTTATTAGCCACTTGTTAGTAAAGAAGGAGGTGGACGTCTCCAATTTTTGGGGTTATGAAAATCGAAGATACCAATTATATGAATGATGATCAAATGAGGTTTTTCAAGTATACCTGAGACAAAATGCACATAACACATTTTTGGCCTCATTTTTATACATAATTATAGTAAAAATGAAAAAAAATTCAAAGGGGTGAAAAACTAAGAAAAATATAGATCAATTTTTTTTCATTTTTACCATGTATAAAAAATGAGGACAAAAATATGTTATGTGCATTTTTTATTTTAAGAAAAATATTTTAAAGACTTATGAGAACGAGCAGGATCTCTCTATATGAGATTCTTTATCTGAATCTTAGTACATCAAAGTTTTCTATTAAGGTTCATGTCATCGGTAAGTTCTAGTAGTCATATCATTATTGATCATTCTTCCTAGTTCTTTATAAGTCTTCCTTTTTCTCTTACAATCTTTAAGTACAATCTTCTTGCATCTTCTCACTAGATAGAAAAATGTTCTGTACCAATATAGATAGAAAAATGTTTTGTATCTCCTCCAATTATCCTTACTCTAGTCTATACACCTTCATACATATCCCTAATAGCCTGTATATTGGTCATAGGAACTCCCTTATAAACACCTCCATATGATTTCTCTAGATACCTTGTCATACACCTTCTCTAAATCAATGAAAATTATATGTAGGTTACACTGTCTTTTTCTGTAATATTTCATTAATCTTCTAAGGAGATGTAGGGCTTCTGTCGTGGACCTTCCCGACATGAAGCCAATTGGTTCTCCAAGATAGGAGCATCCTTTCTCACTCTCTTTTGAATCACCTTCTCTCATAACTTCATGATGTGACTAAGCAGTTTCATGCCTATATAGCTGTTATACCTTTGGATGTCCTCTTTGTTCTTATGTAGAGGAATTAGCATACTAAGTCTCTACTCATCTGACATTTTTACAGACTTAAGGATTATATTGAAAAGTTTGGCTAGCCAACTAAGACCTTTTTTTTTTGCCTAGGCTTTTCCAAACCTCTATGGTATCTCATCAAGAGATGTTCTTTCCGTTTTCATTAAAAATGGTTATAGAAGTACATCTGTCATCTTCTCTTGATGTCATTTTCAACCACAAGTATCGACCCTACTTTATCTTTTATACAACAAACTTGATCTAAGTCTCTCACTTTTCATTATTTAACTCTCACCAACTTAAAAATATTCATTTCTCCATCTTTAGTTGCCAATCATTAGTATAACTTCTTGCAAGCTCTGTTTTTAACTTCTGAAATTATCTTCTTCGCCTCTTTCTTTTCTATTTTGTAACTTTTTGTATTAGCTACTCTTTCTACCTCTGTGGTGTTATTCAATAAAGCTTTATAAGCACCATTCATAATCTTAACATTTTCTTGTACATCTTCATTCTACCACTAGGACTTCATTTTACTATTGTTAGGTCTTTTAGAAACATCCAAGATCTCTTTAGTTGTACTCCTTAAAAGAGTTAGCTACTTTTTTCCACATTTGGTTAGCATCTCCTCCTATTTTTCATTCTTTTCTATATATTACTATATCCTTAAATTGTTTCACCTTATCCCCTTTCTTATTTTACCATCCGACTCTAGTACACCTCTTATCACTTCTCTTCATTTTCCAATCCTTAATTATAAGACCCAAAACCAACAATCTATATTGAGTTGACAAGTAAGTGTTAGGTATCACTTTGTAATCCTTACAATTAGGTCGATCGCTGTGCCTTACATGGAAATAGTCAATTTGAGATTTTGTGGTTCTACTCTTAAACATCACCAAGGACTTCTTGTTTTTCTTGAAAACAGAGTTGACTATCATTAACTCAAATGCTACCACGAGATCTAACAAAGTAATCTCACTATCATTCCTATCATTGTACTTGAAACTCCCATGAGTCCATAAATATCCATCCAAGGTTGCTTATATATATCTAAGCTATTACTGGCATCGCAAAAAGGACAAGAAATGCTAAAGGCAAAAACATTACATATCATTGACCATTTACCACCCTCTTCATAGCCCATGAGGCTTCTTTTGCTTTTGCATTAATTACAGAATACAAACAAGTTGATGGTAACCTGCTAGCTAATTGGCGTTTCCTAAATTTCATTTGCACGGTTAAAAGGGCTTTAAGGAACTGGGGATAACAAATGTATGAGGGTATTAGGGAGTTTGTGGGCGTCATCTTCACGTTCAATGCTACTCTGAGGCATCTGCACGTTTGTAGTACAGCTGCATAGATACAGGGATTATAAAATATGCCTAAGAAAAAAACCAACAACAAAATAAAAGCCAAATCCTAGAGAAAACCAAGGGCTACACGAATGAGTGTTGTGTTAGCCAGGTTGTACATGTGTTGAGTAGTGCTTCCGGGCAAATGGCAGGTGAACCTCTCACCATTCAAATGGTAGACGAGTAGGAGAATCGCCAATGATGGTTAAGCCACTTTGATATGCAGTTTATTGCGTAATCATATAGTTATTAACTGTATCCACGTTTCCATGTGAAACATACAAATTGTCAACATAGATTTCATTTGTTGTTCAAAGTATCATTAAGAAAACATTCAACAAATCATAATGTACGAAAAAAGATTTTCCAGTGAGACAAAACGTTATGAATTTGTCTCGGCTTCACAACGCTTTTCCACCAGACATTCCACTCAATCTCCACAAAGGTCAAATATTTGATTCCTACCAAATGAACAACTCTATAGTCTATACAGTTGAATTGAGACACAGGAAAAATGTACATGGTCATCGAGGTCCCGAAAGCTCCATCGCTTCAATGATGAATGAAGACTCTCCATAGATATCGCTGTAACGTCTTGAGAAACTGCAAGCCCTTGCCTCATAAACGTTGGATGCACCTTGTGATTCCTCCGTTCCTAACTGCCCAGCAAGACCTTCCAAAACCTTCATAACTTCTGACATCTTAGGACGTATGTTAGGATGCGACTGAGTACATTGCAGAGCCAACTCCACTGTTTTTTCCAGCTCTAGCGCTTCAAAACATCCCTTAAGATCTCTATCTACCAGCACTTCCAATCTCTTCTCCTCATACAAAATCCTAACCTGCAAAACTCAAATGGCAAGTTGGTATCCAGTGCACGATTTATGAAACAAATAACAGGTCCTGATCAGTCATTAGTTATTACAGGGTTGATATAAGGTTCACAAATTTGTAAAACACAGAACCAGTGACCATTGGATCATTATAGATTGAAGAACTTACCCAGTCGAGAATCATTCCCTTCTGGACTTGACCATTACCAGCATCTAGTGCCTTTTGCCCAGTTATAAGTTCCAAAAGCAGTATGCCAAATCCAAAGACATCTGTTTTCTCAGAGGACTGACCAGTTGAAAGATACTCTGGTGCAATGTGACCCACAGTACCCCGAACTGCAGTTGTAACATGTGAATCTCTTTGATCTAATAGCTTGGCAAGACCAAAATCTCCAACCACAGCTTCAAAACATTCATCAAGTAAGATATTTGCTGCTTTGACATCCCTGTGAATTATTTTTGGATTGCACTGTTCATGTAAATACAGAAGTCCACGTGCTGCTCCAAGGGCAATGCGTATCCGTCTAGTCCAATCTAAGGATGGTCTTTCTCGGCAAGTTTCTGGTGAAGAAAATTGACCAATAAGGACTGTTGGTTACACATAAAGAAGGAAACATCTTCAGGCATGTGTTGATTTTCTTTTCACCCCGTTGAGATTGAAGGAGAAGAGAACGTTGAAAAATGGGTTCTGAGGTCCAAGATTAGTATAAAGACCAAGCCATGAGCATAAGTTTGACTATATGTCAAGTGCTTATCACTCAAAACCCTTTATTGTGAGAACATCTGATCAAACCTCAATAAATATCCAAGTAGGACACATACAATGAACTCTATTTAGCAATAATAGTGAGTTGAATATGAGCAAGAGAGATATAGTCAAAAACGAAAAGATGAGACAAACCTCTTAGACGGTCAGCAACACTACCATTTGGCATATACGGATAAACAAGTAATCTCTCCTCAGGTGTCAAGCAGAAACCATATAAACGTAACAGGTTTCGATGCAAAGCCAAGCCAATCATCTCAACTTCTGTTTGAAACTGCACTTCTCCAGTACAATTTGGATCTCTTAGCCTTTTAACCGCAACTAATGTCTTATTTGGAAGACATCCTTTATAAACCACCCCAAATCCTCCTTGACCTAGGATATTTTTTGGAGTAAAGTTGCTTGTAGCAATTTGCAGTTCACGAAATGAGAACCTCTTCACATGACCAATATCAAATTCATAATCTTGCTGAACTGCAAAGGACATTGCTCATTAATCTTTCATCACATTCATCCCCAAACTCCAAATTTTTTCGACAGTTTAAGAAAGTTAGGCAGACAATTAGTACATAAGGTTGGGGATTTACCATATCGTGTAAGGTTTAAATGAGATCTATACCAATGCACCCAGAAAAGAAGCAGCACTACAGAGATAACAAATGTGAAACTGATACCTAAGGAAACATAAAGCACCCAATGATGGTGACTGCTGTCAATCTGTGGTGATACTGTCTCTGAATTGAATACACACGCATTTCAAGTCAACATTGTGAACACATAAAGCCAACAGAAGTGTTTGATCAATTTAGGGTATTTACCATTAACTGGTTCTGAAGCATCTGTGCAAACCTGTGAGAGTGAGGAAATACAAAGAAAGCTGTTCCCTGTTATGCTGCCAAAAATAGACATATGCAGATTGAAATCGCTGAAGCAGAATATCAGGGAATTGTTTTAAAAGTTCAGTACTTTTATCTGGAAAAATGGGTAGTAATTAAGAAGTGAATATTCTTCAAGTTATCTCTGAAGTCATTGCTATCATCATCATCATCATCATCACCCAGGCCTAAATCCCACAATTAAGCGGGGTCCGGGGAAGTCATTGCTATCAGTTATCAATAAAAAATCAAATAACCATTCCCATTTGTTATTGATGTCACAATCACTAAGAAATTTCCAACATAATTATCCATGTTTTTGTTCATCAAGACATGTCAGAACGCACAATTTAGAAGTAAAACACAAAGGTTGATATAGACTAAGCTTATTATAAGCTGAATCCAGAGTAACAAATCAGATAAATGTACCTGTAACCTTTAGCAAGTATTCTTGGCGTGGAGCCACTCAGATTGTTAAATGATAAATCCCTGCATAGCAACGGCAAGAAAAGAGTAACAACTCTAGACTATCACCCAAAGAAATGAAGTTGACATGTGAAGAGACACATACAAAAATGAAAGTCCAGTAAGATTGGCAACAAGACCAGGAATCTGTCCAGATAACTTGTTTCGACTGAGCCTCCTGAAAAACCTTAACACGTCACCATAAATTATTGTAGCGAGAAAACATCAGAACTAACAAGAACCTCACTCACAAGTAACTTAGAAGGTTCAGAAACCCCAGAGAGCTTGGAATTTCTCCAACAAACTGGTTACCAGAAAGGTCAAGCGTTTGAAGTTCTAAGAGCTTCCCAACCTCAGTTGGGATTGTGCCTGACAACTCATTGTTCTGCAAGAGCCTAGAAGTACAAGCGTAACAATTGATCAGTGGATGCAGAAGAAAGTTAAATAATACTCCAAGTTCTTTACTTTTCCTCGAGCAATGAAGTAAAAATAATTTAAGAAAAAACAATAACACACATCATTTTATGAATGTGCTTCAAAAAGTATTGTCATTTGTCAGTAGGTATTAGGAAGTTATAGGATGCAAACTTGCAAAAAATTTCAACAAAGAAAGTTATCTGGAGCTCTCACATTGTCCTCAGGTGAGTTAAATTCCCAATACTCGGCGACAGGGTACCTGATAGATTCATACTTTGCATTTCACTGGTAGCAGCATTAACAGCAGCAGCAACAACAACAATTAAATAAGAAATTTCATTTTGCCTATTACCCAAAACTTACCGTGTTCAAAGAAAAATAACCGCATTTTCTTTAGAATCAAACAAGACTAATACTGTTTTCCACTTTACTTACAGAGAAATGACATAACCTTCGGCGGAGCAGCCCACCATGTTCCAAGTGCAAGGATCGACAGAGTTAATATCCCAGGAATCCATTACATGCAACCCATCTCTCATTTCTCTCTTGACAGCCATCAATGCTGCCACTGATTTCAATATGCATCAAGAAAAATAAAGAGGAAAAACATCAGTGAACACCCAGAAAATATTGAGAGAACCAATCGTTCCAAGTTAATACGAAAGACGGAAATTTGCGTCGCTAGTCACCTTCAAAGTTGACACCTTTTGGAGATAGAAGTGTATCAGAGGCTCGAGAGCGATGCCCCCAAATGAACCAAAAGATAAGAAAAACAGCCAACACGCTTTCCATGTAGATCTTACTTTGGTTTTCTGTCTTGATGGCAGTTCAGAGTCTTGACAGTAGAGTTGGAGTCATTAGAACTTCAAGAAGGCCTAAGTAGTATAAAATTTAACTTGGTCATTAGAACTTGAAGGTCTAAGTAGTAGTATAAGATTTAACTTGGACTTCTCGAGTCCCTAAATCTTTCTTTGGAATCTTTCATTGTCTCGGGAACTGTTAATTGAAAGACGAGTAACGATCTAGTCCAACATGCATTACAATTTTATTTTTCCGGAAAATAAATCTGGTCAATCATTATCCCCATAGCAGTTAAAGACAGATTGCACGAAGAACTGGACACCGATGATGAAAACAATGAAAGAAAACGTTTTTCAGTCGAATAAATTTTGTCTCAACTATCTCTTGAACTTGAGAAGAAAAGACAAGACTTCACTTTCTTCGTACATTTGTTAATATTTTCTTGCAAGGGAGGGAAGAGATGCGAAGGAGAGTCCTGGCCTGGAAGAATCTCCAGATTCGGACATGACAGAGATGGTCGCCGTTTCTTAAAATAACAATCTCGGTCTTTTGTCTGAAGTAATTGGCTAGGTGAATCCAAGGAATAGGAGCGAGTAACGCTTTGTGATGTTGAGTCTTTTCATTTCTTAGATGAAGAAAAACAAAAGGACTCTCAAACATGCCACCGTTGCTTTGACAGTTGAAACCCCGACAACTTTTGCTCCTTCCACTATTTCACCAATTTCGAACAAAAGACCCATCCAATAATTTTGTCAAGTAGTGGACGCTCCACATATTAGACCTTGCATATCCAGTGCGAGTACCAAGTTACGATCACACGAGTAGACTGGGCAACAGAAATTGCAAGGTCGAATGATTTTAAAATGTGGATTTTTCCAGCAACGAAACTATGGAAATGGGTATTTATCGGACAATATTCATTTAAAACTTGACTCCCATCAATACATATCTAATCACACCCATTTCCTGCCTGCACAAACCCCCAAGCACCTCGGTAGCTTGATTGTTTCATGTTCCATCACCTGCAGTTAGCATATGAATGTAAGGTAGTAGAGCTGCTAGAGCATGCAAAGCTTTACGCTTCTGGATCACCAAATGTTAGATCCAGCATACTCCTTAATCCTTGAGACATAAGCCATTTAGTGCAGACCTGGAAGTAGTGAAATGAGTTATGGAGCAAAAATGTCTGAACCCCGAACCCGATGAGAAGCAGGAAGGTGCATAGGTGTTGCTATACTACAAGAGAACATCATCCAATTACTTCCGGGGGTGATGAATTCTTAAAGGTGTTCCACAAGAAGTCATGAGAAAATATGTACTTTTCTTTGGGCCATTTTATAAGGAGCCTTCTACCAAGCTGCAGATAACTTCTCAAGCCTTTACCTTCCACTTGCTGCCATCAGATCAAGTCCGCCTCAGGCTGTCTTTACTATGAAACATGTACATAAACAAAAAAGGCCTTTTCAGAAAGAAAAGAAGGGATTGAGGAGAAAAACATGGAGAAGAAAATTTTCCAAGATATTGTACAGCTTCTCCATCGGTCTCATACCGTATGTTCAGCTGAGTAAGAAATGCTGCTGGTCAGACCTCAATCAATGAAGGATCAACTACATAAATAGGACATCCTCTATCCTTTCCTTCTTCCGTTCTTTTGTATCACCAAACAACTGACAGATATAATCACATATTACTGATCAAACCTGCATCACTTGTCTCACAGGAAACTTCGGGGGAAAAAAAAAAGAACCAGAAAAGATGGAAAGCAAAAGGTGAGAAGGGAAAAGGGGAAACCTTTGTAAATTTTATTCTTTAACAATTCTAAACAATAATTCTAATCATAGAATTTATCCAAGATCGTTTACAACTGTTACGACCTCGGCTTACTGGTTTTGCCCTACTGATTTTGGGCCACTCTAGGGCTCCGGTACCTCCCTTAAGCCCGGCCTACCCCCCTCACAGGCTCAGGCTCACAGGCTCGGCCCAAGGTCGCAACAGGGGTTGGTAGCCCCAGCACCTCCCAAGGCTGGGAATCGAACATGGGATGTAACCCATGCCCGACCCCTCCTTGTACAGTGAGCTATGAACGAGGGAACTATAGTAGGGGGAAACGGTGTTTGATATTTTTAGTAAGAAAATGCACAACGAGGCGATTACAGAAGAAATTAGGCAAAAATAGAAGGTTCGAGGAAGAACTTTTGGTACTAGGGTACTCAGAATGACAAGAGAGAGAAGTTACAACCAACAGTAAATCATTTCATACCCTCTCAGTATCCCCTATTCTTATTTATACACCGTACTAATGCCTGATAGCTGAATCTAAATCAGCCCATTGCTAGCCCACTACGTAACCTTTTAGGACCACAGGATCCTTCTTTTCTCGCTCTGACCTTCTCATAGCAATTGGCAAAGTTGTTGGCTCACTAGTATCATCTGCTATAGCCGCGTCAGCACTAGAAGATGGGTTGGGTTTCATCACAATAACACAATTGATTCAACACTTGTGAAGACCCTAACATTCACGCTGCTAATAAAAAAGAAATATTAACTTTGATCCATACTCGTATAATCTCTTTTTGTTCGTGAATTCCTTCTTTACGCAAAAGTTTATCCACTCTCACTTTCTTACTTTTCTTCGTTCTATCAATGTTACTTGTTCGTGAATTACTTCTTTTTTTTAAAAAATAGAAATTGAATTAACAAAAGGACAATAAAGTCACAAAAACTATTAAGTCAAGGGAGTACCCTTAGCACACAATACAACAAGAGTTAACAACCAGCTCATAAAAGCAGATGGAAATTAAGAAATTTGTTGGTGTTGCAACAAAGACATAAACCTTTTCTCTAATAACAATCATCTTACACTGCTTTCTTCCGTATGGCTAGAACTAACATATCCATGGCAAAGAAAAGGTCGTCCTTCTGCTGCTCCAGGCTACCTAAGATCCTCACTTGAAGAACACTTGCTTCCAACAGACCTCTATATACGTAAAGAGGAGCAAACATGAAAGCTGCAGGTTAAGTGTAATTTTTTATCATAACAAGCTCCCGAATTTTAGTGATTATTAAAGAAATCAGGCATTCTTTAATAGATGATATGTTCTTGAAATGTCAAAGATTCCGTTCTCTCCAAAGTGAGTAGGTGTAAACTCCCAAGACAACAATATGAACTGGTCTTGTGGAGGTAGCTGCAATGAGAGACCATTAGTAATATCTGCGATATCTAACCCTAGATCCATCCAAGAACAAAGAGCAGAAACGTATTCCCATATTGTTTTGTTGAAGGGGCATGCAAAGAAGAGGTGGTTACATGATTCAATCTGCAGAGAGCATATGGAACAATATTTATCCGTTTGTATATATGGTATTAGGTCTGCTGTGGAAAGTTTGTTCTGGATGGCTAGGCAGAAGATGAAAGATATCCTCGGCGTTAGGTATCTACTCCATATTGTAGCAGCCCAAGGAACTGCGGATCTATGCCGACGCAAGTTGTTACAGATGATTCTGTTTGTGAGTTTGTCTAGTGAAATACCTTTATAGAAGAAAGCATCAGATTCATGAGGTGTTGGGAGGTAGTTGGGTTGAAGATGCTGCAGACTTCTAGGAAGGCTTCATGAGTTCCCATCAATGAAAGTTCTCATTCGTGTTTTTAGTGGAAACAATGGGGAAGCTCTGGAAGGATTCATATGTTGAATCAAGGTGCCCCTACTAGACCAATTGTCATACCATAAAGAAACCAAATGACCATCTTTAATTTCACAAGAAGTCTCCTGTTGTACAGCATCCCTTAATTTTAGTAGCTGATTGAGGAAAAGGAATGTGTAGTTTTTGGTTTAATAGCCCATATATTGTTTCCTTTAAGAAAGTAGACATGTAACCACTTTATCTACAGTTTTTTCTTGTCTTCCAGAATCCACCAAAGTCTTTTAAGGATCAGAGAATTGTTAAAAGCTTTAATGGAGAGAATGTTCAGACATCCTTCTTGTTTTGGAAAGCATATATTAGCCCATTTCACCTTTGCTATTCCAGGCACCATTTGAGTAACTCCATAAGAAGGATCTAAGAATCCTTTCAATCTCTTTGATAATGCTTTGAGATAAGAATATGTGGGAGCTCTAATGCACATGCAAAAAGTTAAGAACTGATTTAATAAGTTGAAGCTTACCCGCATAAGAGAGCAACTTATCACCCATGACTTAACTCTTCCGAATCTTGTCTAAGAGAAGGCAACAATCAGAATAATTGAGCCTCTTTGTTGACACTCGGAGACCAAGGTAAAGTAGGGGAGGACATTGCAACTTCATGCCTGTTTCCTCCACAATTGTAGATTCCAAGTTGGTAGCACCTTTAGAAATTAATCTGCAGACCAGAAACATACTTAAACACACAAAGAGCATGCATAAAAGTGTGTATTAACTCCAAATCAACCCTGCAAAATAAAAGAAGGTCATTTGCGAAGCAAAGGATAGTGAGACCAAGTTCCTTGCACTTTGTATGCTGTTTGAAATTGGGATTTGAATGAGTCTCCTTTTTTATAATTGCATTAAAGATTTCCATGGAAAGGATAAAAATGTATGGGGAAATAGGGTCTCCCCGTCTAAGACCTCTTGCGGGTTTGAAATATTGAGAAGGGGATCTATTAATCAGAACCGAAAAAGAAAGCTGAGGTAATGCATTCCATGACCCATTTGATAAACTGTTCTGGAAAGCCAAAAGCTTTCAACATGGACTGCAAGAATTGTCAGCTAATACTATCGAATGCCTTGTGGAAATCAATCTTCATTGTACAATTCGGAGGGCTATTAGAAGTTAAGTGGCACTTCAACAGCTGTTGTACAATAAGTATGTTCTTTCTTTTCTTCGTTTTATCAATGTTGCAAGAAAGTCTATTTTTTGACATCTTTTAACGTAACTTCTACAAAAGGAAGAATTAAGGGTTTATTGTTAATTAAATTTAATAATTCTAATTACCTCTAACAAGTCCAATAATCATTATTTTAAGCCCACCTTTATATTAGAATCCATTAAAATAATATAATCACACTAATTATTAAAATTAATCTAACAACCTTATTAAAAAAAAAAAAACAACAACAACCTTATCATCAGCCATGAATGGGCAAAGAGAGATAATGAGGAAGTGTGGAACTTTAGGGTCTTAGTAAGTAGGAGGGATCATTGACAACCAGAACATAAACAAGAGACAAAGAGAGAAAAACTAAGAGAGGGGAGAGGAAGACAAGAACAAGAGGATAAAGAACAAGGCCATGTGATTACAACTCTCCCCTTAACCCCACCTCTGTTGTTTTTTTTCCTCTCAATCAACTTTTGAGAGAGAGTAAGCTGGTTTTCTTTTTTTTTTCTTAAAAAATATCAATGTGTCATAAATAATAGTATATTCTCAATTTTATCAAATTATTTTAATTTAGGTTACTCTCTTCTTTTTTAAGATATTATTATTACTCTTCTATGATGGATTAACTAGAGGCAAGGTCCTTTCAACTCAACTTAAACTTGCGAAACAAGCATGGTGGTGGAGGAGGAGGAGGAGGATGAAGAGAGGGGCAAGTCCATTCGCTAGCCTGACTCGCTCCTATTCATGAGAGATGGGGATTAAGTGTATCTCTATTCAATCATTTACCCAAAAAAGGCAGACTCTGTTGGACTCAAAGTTATAAATACTGTACCGGGCTCGGTACCGGATTGGGCTCTAGAACGGAACTGTATCGATACCGGGTACCGTTTCGGGAAATTTTTTAAAATTATGAAATAGTCCCTAAAATTTTTAAAATTTTCAAAATATTCCTTATTAGTATATTATATAGTTGTACTGTACACTTTACTAGTTTACTGTTTACATCAACCTTGTTTTCAAAAATCTTAATAATAAATAATAATGACAATTAATATAAAATAACAATAATTTTTAAATATTTTACATATAAATAATAACCACAATTAATATAAATAAAGACAATCATTATCATGCCATTATAAAATTAAGAATAATACAAAGTATTTAAAATATTACAATAATACAATTTCATCATTTTAATAAA
>JANIPN010000002.1:40519993-40531171 GCA_027478595.1 Erythroxylum anguifugum
GCAAAACCAAATCCACCGAATTCTCATCCCTTCGAAAAACCCATTACCAAAACCTAATCCCAATCCCTCACCCAATCAATACCCATCCCTCCCTTACCCAATCAACATCCATCAACAAAGCACAAACATAACTCTGTTTCAATAAGCAAGATAATGAAATTGTGCAGTAGAAAAAATAGTGACAACCATGCAAGTTATGGAGAATAGAGAGATAAGGGGAAAAAGAAAGAACATATGCGTACATTGAAGTGGGAACAGAAGAGAAGATTCAAAGAGAAAACAAAAAAACTCACCTTTATCAATAGAGACGAAGCCGGACGAAGAAGGAGAGATGCGGTTGGAAGACGAGTGTTTTTACTTATGTTTTAGGTTTGTTATGAATATTTTGTTGATGGTGAATTAGAGTGCAAAGTTATGTTAACAGAAATGAGAAGGAACTAGAAGAGAGAGGAAAGCGAAGAGATACGCAGAAGGAGAGAGAGAGAGGGAGGAAGATACACAGAGAATTCTAGAAAAAGAAGTTACATCCAATTTGTTACATACCTCGCTCTGTTACTGTAACGTCTTAAATAGACCTAACGGATGACTAGTATAAGGGCTGGTGTTTGATAACAACGGTGTGGGTTTATTTAACAATGATTGTAATGTTTTTATACGTAACAAGGTTTCATCATAGTAGTCTTCAGAGGTTATTTTTGACATTTCATTATCTTGTCCGTCGTATAAGAATTCTTGTACTTCAGTTTTGGAAGGAACAAAAATTTATATCCTTGTCTTCTGAAGATGGAACAAAAATAGGTGAGAACAACAAGCAAACAGGGTGGAGGACAGAACTTTAACGTCCTTGTCCACTGTCCTCACCCATGAGGACAGCAACCAAACGTAGGGTTAGACCGTCTTGAAGAACTCGATTAGTGACGAAGTCAAAAATTTACGATAGGAGGATCTAAATATTTAATTTTTTTTAAATCTTGGGAGTCAATATATTAATGGACTCCAAATAACTCTATCCTTATATATATATATATAAATAATAATAATATTTAATTTTTTTAAATATCGAGAGCAATGCAACGTGGCCCCGCATAGCCCCGTCCCTGCGTTTAATGGTGTATGGAACTGAATAATACACAAAACTGTTGTTACCAGTGATGTCTCTAGGTGAAAACGCAGCGCTAGCGATTAAAGCAAACACAATAAACTCCTGGTCAAAGAAAATCAGCCGTTCCGACGCCTCTCGCCCTCTTTATTTGTTTTTTTTGGGGTGATTTGGCCTTAATCTCTTTGAGAGTACTAACTACGTCCCTTATATCCATCCTTTCTTCTGGTAAATCTGCACAACATGTCAGGGCCAACTCTAAAAGAGATGTTAAACAGTCGGTCTTGGCGGCGAACTGTTCCTCGTCTCTTCTGAACAAATCAGCGTCTACAACTTCAGTTATCGCCTTAGGCAAGGATTGTCTAACCCACTCCTTTAAACTCATTTCGCCACCAAACATTTCATCTGTTGGCTTCCTTCTTGTAAAGGTTTCTATTACAATAATTCCAAAACTATAGATATCACATCTCACGCTTACTATTCCTTCAGTTCCGTACTCTGCATTTCAATTTCCATTCATCACTAGAAGTATGACTACATAACTTTGAAAACCAAAAGACTGATTTTGATAATATAGTCACTTGGAATCTCACCTGGTGCCATGTAACCAATGGTAGCTAGAGTCATGGTTTGAGTCATCGAGTCATCTTCACCTAAAAGTTTTGAAATGCCGAAGTCACCAACATGGGCAACCATATTCTGATCTAACAGAACATTGCTGGGCTTCAGATCACAGTGAACCACAGGTTTGGTGTAGCCATAATGGAGATATTCTACTGCTTGCGCAACATCTGTCAGTATATTCAACCTTTGGAGCATATCTAGATGGTAGTTGGCAGCATATAACCATGTCTCAAGATTCCAATTAGGCATAAGCTCAACTACTAAAGCTTTAAAATCTGGGGTGCTGCAACCGCTAATGACTCTGACAAGATTTCTGTGACGAAGATTGCGGAGAAATTCACATTCAGTCTCAAAGCTTCTAAATGCTTTTTCCTTTTGCAAGTTGAATACCTTTACTGCAATACTGATCCCATCTGATAGAGTTCCCCTGTACACTGAGCCAAAACCCCCCGTTCCAAGCAAGTTACTTCCATGGAATCCATCTGTTGCAATCTCAAGTTCACGATATGATATTCTTCTCCATGTTGCCAAAGTTTGCGTATCTTCTTCAATTTTTGGTTTTTGATTTCCTTTACGAAATCTAAAGAACAAGAAGACAAGGGCAATCATCAGGAGAAATGATGCAGTTGTTGGCAAAATATACCTTTTCATAATTATCCCAGGAGTCCTGGAAGAAGGGCTATGCTTGCATGGTTGGACTTGCAGCCGACCTGAACCACATATTGCATTGTTTCCCAAGAACGATTGACTTGAAAAATTTCTGAACTGTCCTCCCTCTGGAATTTCTCCTCGTAATTGGTTGAAAGAGACATTAAAATATTTGAGTTGAGTGAGTTTTTCCAACGACTTGGGAATCTCTCCTGAGAGACTGTTACTTGACAGGTCCAATAATTCCAAACTAACCATCTGACCGATTGATGGAGGAATATAGCCCTGAAACCTATTACCTGATAAAGAAAGATTCACCAAATCTTGAAGGTCTCCAATGCTGTTGGGAATTTCACCTGATAGTTGATTTTTTGATACGTCTACTGCTATTACGACCTTCAGGTTTTTTATTTCTAGCGGCAGACTTCCGCTCAGACAATTCGAAGACAAGTCTAGCTGTAACATGTATTGTATATTCCACAGAGTGGAGGGTATCCTGCCAGTGAACCTGTTGGAAGCCAAGCTTAGTGATCTTATAGACATAAGATTGGCCAAGCACTCAGGTATTGATCCAGAAAGAGCATTTCCATCAAGGTACAAATAAGCTAATTTTTGCAAACTGCACAAGTCGCGTGGGATGGATTCCTGTAATTTATTCTTTGCAAGAGACAGAAGTTGAAGATCACTAAGTTGTCCCAATGTAGGTGGAATTGTTCCAACAAGTTCATTGCCTTCCAGGTTTAGGTTTATTAACTTCCTCAGATTCCTTATCTCTTCTGGAATGATGCCCTTCATTTTGCAATTACCAGCAGCAAAGGACTGAAGAGAATCGGACATGTTCCCAATAGAATTTGGGAGGAAGCCACCCAGTGGATTGAGTGACAGCTCTAAACTCAACAAACTTTTGCAGCTTGTCAATGATGAAAGAAAGGGTAAACCTGAAGATGAAGGCTTCGTGGTCAAAAAATTATCCTCGATATCAAGATTTTGAAGATTTGTTAAGTTTCCAAGACAATCAGGAATAAAACCAGAGAGTGAGTTGGCGCTTAAGATGAGGTCAATAATCTGAGAAGAATTGCAGATGGACTCAGGGATTGAACCACTGATTTTATTTGATGAAAGGTAAAGCATCTGAAGATTTGGAAGATTAAAGCCTCTACTTGATGGAAACTGGCCTGATAAGTTATTTCTAGTTAGCTCAATCATTGATATCCCTGAGATATTGAAGATAAAAGGTGGGATGGTGCCGCTGATATGATTCAATCCCAGACGTAGTACTTGTAGATTCTGCAGGTTTCCAATCTCTTGAGGTATTATACCTGCCACAAAATGAATGCTTAACAACATATAAGAGTTGAGGCTGTATTTAAAATTCCAAAGTGACCTTGTTATAATAATTGTGTATTACATGCTAGATTTGGGATTGCAACGAATAAACGTTCCATATTTTGGTTACTATATATATAAATTGGAGACTTTTGATCTTTTTTCCTCGTAAAGCCATAATAGTACTGATTAAGTAGTGTATTATTTACCTGTTAAGCTGTTATTCCCCAAGAATATGTTCTGCAGAAAACTGCAATTACCAATCTCCACTGGGATGCTCCCTTTAAAACGGTATACGTAAGTCCTAGAAACGGGAAGTGATGTATGTATGCACCATAAAATTTACAAAAGCACAGTCAGTAGCAAAACCTGTTAAGTTGGTTCTATCCATGTACAAAGTGGCGAGAGAAGTACAATGTCCAATCTCTCTTGGCAAGCTTCCTGAAAATTAATGCGTTATCTAGCCACAATTAGCTACTTTCCTTTATATATATATTCTTTTAACAATGGAAGATAAAAGCAACTGCTTATATATATCCTGAGCTGTGAAGCATATGAAATAGTTACCTTGCAAAGTGTTGAATTCTAAAGACAATACTTCCAGAGTTCTAAGATTGAAAATCTCCCGAGGGATTTCACCTGCCAAGTTTTTTTTTAATCAATTATAAAAAATGGTAAGAGGAAGCATGAATAAATCAATTAAAAACACTAGGGGGTGCTTTGTTGATAGGCTTGAGAATGACTCAATAGGTATAAAATGATGGTTAGTTATATATTATTATTATGATATCCAACTCCATACCCCTCAAGCAGGAGAGGAATGTCAATCATTCCCGAGTCACACTCCATCTTTTTTTCTTATCTTTTTATAATTAAATATAATTAATTAAAATAATATTACAATATATTTAATTAATTATATTTTTCTCTTTTTTAGCAATTAAATATGACTAATTAAACTATATTAAAATTTAAAGTAAAATAAAAATTTAACAAACTTTTATTTCTTAATATTTTTAATGTAATAATAATCATTCCTTCGTTCTAACTGATCATCATAATTATAATAATTATATTCATTCTCATTCTTCAATATATTTATTTTCATTTATATTATCATCACTTAATTTGAACTAAACGCCCTCTATATATGTCAGTTTTCAATAAATAGGTTGTTCTTGTTGCATTAAGTTGAAGGTTAAATTCTCTTATTATTTGTACTTTCGCTCGTGCACTCTAATTAAATCTATATCTTTTAATCAACTTAAATTAGAATTGTGATTAATACAATTACAAATAGTGAAATATTTGTTTTAAATGATTGTTGGTAGCTAAATATGATAGAAATTCACAAACATCTAAAGTAAAATTATTGGATCATGATAATTTGTATTCCTATTTATTTCGTGTAGTCCCCAATTAATAAAAATCGTATTTAATTTGATAATTGATAAAAATTACCTTTATATTTAAATCTTATTTTTCTACTGTAATTTATTTACATAATGATCCTAAACTTTATCCTTGGATTTGAATGTTTTTTCCTTAACTGTAATATATTATATTTATGATAACAGTACTACATTAATATATATGCTAAACTATTGGTAAAGTTTATGCGTTGGGACTTTTTAGAGCCTTAAAAGTTGAGTCTGGATCCTTTGTTCAATATTATGATGTTTTATTTTGTCTCATGAATCTCAGCCATTTATTTACGTAGGTCCTGCGTGGGTCTTACATAAATAAACACAAGACCCGTATAAATGAATGGTTGAAATTTATGGAGCAGAATAAGAAACCATAATATTAGACAGAGATACCGTCCCTTAAAAGCTATAGACAATTAGAAACCTTAAATGAAAACAAGCAAATAAATTAAGGAGATAAAGCGTTACCTTTGAAAAGGTTGGTGCCCAGATACAGCCACCGTAATTTGGTGAAATTTCCAAGTTCTATCGGTATGTTTCCTGTGAATAAATTGGTATCTAATGCCATAATTTGGAGTTCTTTACACTGGTACAAGCCGGACGGGAAATCCCCGGACAACTGGTTCTGGCTAAGATCAAGAATCTGTAGCTTGGACTGATGCGTGCAAATACTTTCAACGATACCACTTAAGTTGTTGAGTGCGACGGAAATGAGTTGCAGAGAAGTCATGTTGAAAATCACACGAGGAATAGATCCATGAAGCAGGTTAGAGCGCATTGCTAATTTGTTCAAGTTTGAAAGATTTCCAATCTGCTCAGGAATAGTTCCCTGCAGGAGATTCTGACTTAGGGACAGGACCTCCAATGATGTGATGTTGTATAAGGATGGTGGAATGGTACCCGTGAGTCGATTCCCTGCGAAGTTTATGTACTTCAAACGTCGTAAATGGAACAGTTCATCGGGGAGTTCACCATAGAAGCTGTTGTAGCTGAGGTTGATATGTACTAAAAAAGAGAGGTTTCCAAGTTGAGGAGGGATTGTTCCCTTGAGTTGCATGTTGGAAAGATCCAAGGCAGCGACCCGAGGGTGGCGAGTACTGCATAAGACTCCAACCCAGTTGCAGATTGGAGTAGCAAGGGACCAATTACTTGTTATGGTATTGGTGGGATCGGAAATAATGCGAGTTTTGAACGCCAAAAGTGCAAATTCATCAGTGAAGTTACTCTTGAGAACTGCATCGGAGAGACCTATGCTTCTTATGATGATCAGGAACACAAATGCCACAGAAGATCGCCGAGCATCCATTAGTTTTCACGAAGTAGAAAAAATCCGCAAAAAGGCAAGATATTTGAGCCAAGTAGTGGTACTGATATTATTAATGAACATGAATGTGAATGCAAAGAAATTGATGAGCACGGATGCTAAGTGGAGTCAAGTCTAGTTGACCTCAACTCCAAGTCAATTTTACTAGTGTGATTCTTTTTGTTCTACTTCTCCCCAATTTTCATGGGTTATTAACGAGTTTCTTTAACCCTATTAATGTTCTTAAAATTATATTATTTAATGTTAAAGATGAAAATTTTTTATAGAACCATTAGGAATAAGGATATGCAAATCCTGTTTTCTACCAATGAAGTTGAGTAATTCAGGATAAAGTTAAACTCTGAATGCGTTAGAATCTGAAGCGTTTTGAAAAGTACCAAACTAGAAATTCTATGGGCTGTTACATCATCGTGGAAGTGGGGCGGAGACTGGAGACTTTTGGTCGAGATGGGCACGCGGTTTTAACTACTAACGTCCACTCAACGTGACGCTTTTTTCCTTAAATGCATAGGCCTCCTTGTTGTCTTCCTCTTCACCACAAAAAAAGAAATGGTAATATGGGCCGATTGGAGCGGAAAAAAGCTCTATGTCGAACGAAAAAAGCTCTGAAACTGTCCGTCATGAACAACACGCCTTGGACAACGATGGGCACTCTGCTAAACGGGTTCGTATTCGGGAATGGGATGCAGAACCCCCGCCCGCCGCCCCTAAAATGCTCTATAGCGCTGCTGTCACAGGGGACCATGTGGGAGGCTCAGCCGCCGACTTGGTATGGCCAGAGGAGGAGCCGGTTGAACTCGCAGAGGGCGACCTTACTCTAACTACTGGGAACTTCGGCGATGCCATTGAACTGTCTCCGGCCTTTCGAGATCGCTTGGACGGTAGGTGGGCGCGAGCAGTCGTGGTCAAACTTCTGGGGCGGAAAATAGGGTACACGATGCTCTGTACTCGCTTGCGCTCTTTGTGGAATTTGAATGGCCCTATGAAAGTGGTGGACTTGGATTTCGATTTTTTCCTGGTTAATTTTGCAGACGAGGAGGATTATTTGACGGCGTTAACCAAAGGGCCATGGGTCATCCTCGGCCATGCGCTATCAGTACAACGCTGGCACCCTAAGTTTCGACCATCTCAGGGTAAGGCCTCTCGGGCGGTAGTCTGGGTACGATTTCCTGAGCTCCCGATATCTAGATATCATCCTGCTATCTTGACTGCCCTGGGTAATCTGGTGGGTCATGCGATTAAGATAGATGAAGCTACGCAGTACTCTCAGAGGGGTAAATTTGCCCGAGTGGCTGTGGACGTGGATTTAAGTGCTCCTTTGCGATCCAGAGTTGAACTGGATGGGGAAGAAATTAAGCTTGCATATGAAGGTCTTCCCCAAATCTGTTTCTCCTGTGGCGTTGTGGGTCACCAGTCAGTTGTTTGCCCTTCGATCTTGCCCAACAAATCTCCTAATACCTCTGCGGGTGTTGGACACCAGCGCTTAGATAAGGTTACTCCACCCCCGGAGGCGGTGCCAACAGAAGCTTATGGTCCTTGGATCCAGGTTCAACGAAATCCCAGACGCACAACGCTTCGAAGGAATATTAAGACTATGTCGTCCACGTCAGAGCCTGAGTTGCGGGATGCCAGCGGGTCTCGATTTTCGGCCTTATCTGATTTGGAGCCTCCGGCCCCTGTGTCTGGTCAGTCAACACACAGGCCTCCCAGAGACCTCCCTTCCGGAACGCAACTGCCAGCGGAGAAGACGATAGCCTCTACGGGCCGCGTTGGGCCGGGTATGGCTGCCCCTAGGCCGAGCCCTTCACGTCACTCTGGGCCCGTTGATAACGGCAAAGCCGTCCCCCAGCCTGGCTTCGGCCATGGGCCTTCCTCAAGTGCTCAGTCCCCCAGCAGTGTGACACCGATGGATGTAGCCCCTACTTCTCCTGCCCACCATGTAGCAGAGTCACACTCCTGGGTTTCCCTCTCTTCTCATAAACAGGTGATCATTAATGATGACTCTTTTGTTGTTCATCCCGATGCCCAAATGGAGTGCGGTGCTGCGGAGGCACCGCTGGCCGAGGCTTTGGGCACTGCTGGGACCCTCCAAGATCATGGCTGTGCCATTACTCCCCCAAAACCACCCGACCCTATTCTTACTGGGGAGGAGGGGCCAGAAGTGTCACCTGACGTGCAAATGGAGGTGGTTCTCCACGAGACAGTTCCTTCCGCCCCAGGGGGTCAGATTGTCGGCGACTTTGATCCGCCTGCTTCTTGAGCTTGCTCCCCTTAGTCCTAACGTTTATATCAGTATTGATTTGGAATTGTCAAGGGGCTGGGGGTAAACACTTCAAGCCCATTTTCAGGCACTTGTTCAGGTCTCATAAGCCTTGTGTGGTGGTTTTGGTTGAACCTAGGATTAGTGGACAACGAGCTGACCGGGTGATCCGCAGTTTAGGCTTACCTTTCTCTTTTCGCGTCGACGCTGATGGTTTTTCTGGGGGCATTTGGTTGTTGTGGACCCAGGAAACCAAAGTCACCGTTCTCACCGCCCATAGACAATTTGTGCACACTAAGATCTCAATCTCTGATGCCACTTTCTACTTCACCGCAGTGTATGCTGCACCCAAACCTCCTCTCCAACGCTACTTGTGGTCCTGTTTACGGCAACTTGACTGTGCCATTGATGCTGCCTGGTTATTGGGTGGTGATTTTAATGCAAAGTTGGAGGCTTGTGAAAAACGTGGGGGCTCCAAAAATCACCCGATTATTAGTAAACATTTTCAGGAATGCGTCCATACGTGTGGATTACATGATTTGGGTTTTACTGGCTCGCGGTTTACCTGGAGAAGGGGTTCAATTATGGCTCGGCTGGACCGATTCTTGTGTACTAATTCATGGATGGAAGCGCACCCTCAAACGTTTGTGACTCATCTCCCATACTTTGGGTCAGACCACCGCCCTGTACTAGTCCAGTTCCCGGCTCACTCCGCCGTCCCGGTCCCTTCTCGCCGATTTGGGTTTCAGGCTGCCTGGTTGGCTCATGAGGACTTTTCCGATTTTGTACAAGAATTTTGGTGTCCCGACCCAACGGACTGGTCGGGTTCTTTGCGCAGATTTGTTGGATCTCTTTTGGAATGGAATAGGCACACTTTTGGGAACATCTTTCATAGGAAACACAAACTCTTGGCGCGGTTAGCTGGTATCCAAAGAGCACGGGAGGTTCGGGACTCGGATTCTCTTATGGACTTAGAGGCAAGACTGAGCAAGGAACTCCAACAAGCTTTGTGTGAGGAGGAACTTTATTGGCATCAAAAGTCTCGTAGCAAATGGCTTTATTTTGGCGACCGAAATACCAAATTTTACCACCAGGTTACCATGACCAAACGCAGACAGCTCCGGGTGCAGTCTTTGAAGACTGATCAAGGGGATGCTGTTACCTCTCATCTGGAATTAATGTCTCTAGCCAGAGAGTTTTTCTTTCACTTATATTCGGTGGAAGGGACGGCTTACCGACCTCTTCCTATTGTTGGTCACTTCCCTCGAATACCTGACGATGATCTCCACACTTTGACCAGACCTCTACCTGCCGAGGAGGTTCGGCTAGCTTTGTTTGCCATGGCCCCTAATAAAGCTCCTGGGTTGGACGGATTTACTGCCTTGTTTTATCAGAGACAATGGGCTACAGTGGGGCCAGCCGTGGTGGATTATGTGCAACGCGTATTCAGACAAGAGATTTGGGACTCGAGTATTAACCAAACCATCTTAGCCTTGATTCCCAAAGTTCCCTCCCCGCAGACTATGCGACAGTTCAGGCCGATTAGCCTTTGCTCAGTGGTGTATAAGATCCTCACTAAAATCGTGGTGAACCGGTTGAAACCTTTCCTTACTACATTGGTGGATCCTACTCAATGTAGCTTTGTACCTGGCCGCCTGATTACGGACAATATCATTATTACGCAAGAGGTCATTCATTCCATGCGAGTTAAAAAGGGCAAGAAAGGGTATATGGCCATTAAGATTGATTTAGAAAAAGCTTATGATAAACTTCGGTGGGAATTTATTGAAGATACTCTCCAGGACATTGGCCTCCCGAGTGATTTAGTAGAACTCATTATGCGATGCATATCTTCAGTCTCTTTCCGCGTCAATTGGAATGGAGACTTGTCCGAGGCTTTTCTCCCTTCTCGGGGCATTCGCCAAGGGGATCCACTATCTCCTTATATTTTTGTCTTATGTTTGGAGCGGTTGGGCCATTTGATCAAACATGCTGTGCAGCAGGGGCAATGGAGGCCTATCACTCTTAATCGAGGTGGTCCTATGCTTTCTCATATATTTTTTGCTGATGACATTTTTCTTTTTGCAGAGGCGGCAGAGGACCAAGTCCACCTTCTTAAGGGTATCTTGGAGTGCTTTTGCTCTGCTTCTGGGCAATCAGTGAGTGTGGACAAAACTCGCTGCTTCTTTTCCCGGAATGTTAATGGGGCAGTTGCTCACTCTCTGAGCCGTCTCCTGGGATTTCCGCAAACAAATAATCTTGCCAAATATCTGGGAGTTCCGGTCCTTCATGAACGCACTACCCGTCGCACCTACCAATATATTGTTGATAATGTCAGGCACCGGTTATCTGGTTGGAGAGCTCAACATCTCTCCCTAGCGGGCCGTACTACTCTTGTGCAATCTGTCCTTGCTGCCCTTCCAGTCTACACTATGCAAACAGTCCGGTTGCCAAGAGGTTTATGCGACGA
>JANIPN010000002.1:40533324-40555783 GCA_027478595.1 Erythroxylum anguifugum
TTGCCATTTTGGTTTTGCTGAAGCGTGAGTGGGAAGTGAAGCTGTGCCATATTTACCGCACGGGAAACCAATGTGCGGACTGGTTGACGAAACATATCAGTCTTCAACCGCTTGAGAAAAGGTTTCTTCCAGTTGCCCCACCTGGCTGCTTGGCTATTTTACGTAAGGATATTAATGACGCGTTGGTGTATCGGTGCCTAGCACAGTTGCCTAGCTGAAGTTTTTCTCTCCGTTTGTATGCAAAAAAAAAAAGTTTAAATTTTGAGTTAATTTAAAGATTTTAATCAGTTTAAATAAATTAATTATTAAAAAATAATTATTTTTGTTCAAAGTTCAAACCCCCATCGAATTTTCTACTTCTAATATAACCTATTGCCAACTAAGTCTTTATTAGTTGTAATATTAGATATAATGATATAATAATTAAAAATAAAAAATATTTTATTTCCTTTACTGCAAAGGACAAATTTCCCATAAGCTTCGATATACAAAAAATATATTAAATTACTTTTTGATTAATTCCATTTTTGAATTACTTTAAAATTTAATTATGAAAAAATCATAAAATATTTAAATATAACATATTGGATGAAGTTAAATTAGAATATGTAATATTCAAGTATATATAATAGTGTTTAATGATGAAAACAAGAATAGCTAAAAATTAAAAGCTTTTTACTGAAAGAGACTACAAAATAAATTAATAGAAAAATGAACTAAATTATTTTAAAAAAAGATTGCAATAGCAAATATCAAATTTATGACATTGTATGAATATAAAATGATTATGTTTGACAAATAATATATTTAATTGGAATATGAATATTCCTTTAAGTTATACCTACAGTACAACGACACAACACAACATACTTCAGTATTAGGGCCGTTCCTATCGTTTTATAGGCCCTGGGCGAAATAAAAAAAATGACCCAAATAAATCGACAATATATTTAATTTTACATATTTTTATGAAACATAAATAACTCAATTTATAAGTTTACATAATCAACTAAATATTAAATTATCATAACACTAACAAATACACTAACAAATATACAGAGGATCATAATTTATGAAAAACAATTTCTCCGTACATTTCTAAATGCAAAATCATTAATAATATTATCAAGATCAATATTATCCAACATTTGTTAGACAACATAACATAAACTAATATGTCACAAAGATATATAAATAATATTATATCTGTGACAGAGGAAAAAAATAAATAGCAAAATTTAATATCTAATATTAAAAAGAAAAAACAAAGAGCAAAAATACATTAAAAAATCACAAACTTTACCTTTAAATTATACTCAGAACACAAAAGACAAAATTGTAAAAAAAATTCTGCTAATTTTTGAGTTGGAGTACTTTAAATACATATATTGATGAAAATAAAGAAATTAGAAGGTAAAAGTACACTTAAATATTTCAAGAGTATTTATAAGCATAAAATGTTAACTTATAACGTTAAATAAACTTGCCTAACGTTAACTTATAATGTCAAAAATTGCCAATGTTAAAATTATTTATTACTACCTCTACCTGCAGCCTACGTAACCTGCAATCTTAGAACTTGTAAACTTAGAGTACTTACTGCCTGCAATCTTAGAACTTGCCTAATATTTACTCTTCTAAACATCACCAATGTTAAATTAATTTTGAGTGAATTAGTTATATACTATAGGAGTTAAAAAACCAAAAGATGGGGTTTGGGGCCCTTCCTGGCCCTTGCCAAGGGCCAGCACTGCTCAGTATATAAAGTTACCCGCTTTACAAAAGTCGGGAGAAGGTCCTCAATATATACATGCTATTATAGTATATATATCAAACAAAGGTGGAAACCTATGCACATGCTATCCTACAATTTTATAGGAATGATATTAATATACATGAGAAACGAAATTAAAAAGATAATTAATTTAATAATTATAAATAAAATAATATTTATTCAACATAAATATTTTAATTCAATTACTTTAATATCTTATTCAAATGTGATTTTATCATGAAATTTATAAATTTAAAATTTACAACTAAAATAATTTATTAACTTCTTGCTTTATTTAAAATCATATAAACTAATTTAACTGTATATATTGAGAATAAGAAATAAATAATGCATATAGATTCCATTTTGTTACGAGCAAATGTATACACTAATTAAATTATTTCGTGTAATGAAATAATATATAAAACTTTTTTATTTGCCAAGATCACTTTAGAATTATGTAGCATGATTAACATATAAAACATAATAAAACTTGAATTATAATTCATACCTTATTGTAAAGCTTGATTTTTTTTCTTGTTGTTTATCTTAAATATGTTCAAAATTTTGCTAATCACAACCACTGTAACCGTGCATCTGTCTAGCCTTTAACGATATCTATAAACTTATTGAGAGAACTCTACAAGTGATATTAACTCCTTTAGAGCTTAAGAATATTTATAATAGGATTTAGACCCTTTAGTAATTTAATTGAAATAAAAATATTATTTTAGTTAGAATTTTATTAGAATAACAATTAATTCTAATTAAATACTAATTGCTCCAAATAAGATTTAATATTTCATATTGATCCTTATTTATATTTCAAATTGGTCCTTATTTATTAAATTTCCCATATTTAACCTCTTAAAAATTTTCAAACTTTATAATCAAAGCTTGATTAAATCATTTTTTTCTCTCATTAATCGTTATATGTGTATGACTCGGTATGTTCTTAAATAAGTTGGCAGTGGATATAAAATATAAACTCAATACGTTCTTAAATAAGTTCGCAGTGGATATAAAATATAATCATAAATCATCTTTAGGATTAGATAAATTAAACTTTTTAGTTTATCTTTAAGTCTCTATTTAAAAAATTTATATCTAAAGATCAAGATTGATGTTTAGTAATACACCATGATCACCAAAATATTAGAAATTTCAAAGTAGTTTTAACTAAACTATTTTTGCATGATTTTTGTGTGTGTATAATTCAATCATTTCATTATATAATATTCCGATCAGGAATAAAGTATGGAACGAATATCTACTCTATTTGAGTCCAAAATTGTTAGTTATCAAGCCTATATTGATAACTCAATTATTTTCATATAGTTCATATTATATCTCACGACTTCCGATTGAGCTACTCTTGACTATAATAGGTCGTAAGTAATATCAAAACATATCAATTCTTATTTGAGATACTTTGAAAATCTCAAGTAAAATGATTATTTATATAATTATCACAATGAGAATTTCTATATATATATACAAGTAATGCTTCAAATAAAATTTTCATATCTGGTCAATTTAGTGAACTTATTTCTCTAACAAACACCCACATGTTTGTTTAAATATCTCCATACTTTAGTCTATAATATTGACTATTTCTTTCATAAAGAAGAGGAACAATTTAGGAATAATAAATAAATACAATATGAATCTCATAACTAAGATCTTATCATAATTTTATTTGCAATGTACATTTATTTAATGTATTTTTCATATACATTTAAATATGTATAAAATTAATAATGCTTTTAAATAATTATATCATTAAACTATAATCAACTAATTGACTCGGAGAATATACACCAACACCATCAATAGTTAACTTATTTGTCTTTGGCGTAAAATGAATTTCATAGACTAAAATGTGTCATGAAAAACCAAAGTGATTAATAATTTCGCAGACTATAAATCACACAAACGCAAAATAGAGAAGACACCGATGTTTGATAACGCAGTTCGGCACACTTTGCCTACGTCTGTGGGGCCCTCACCCAGATTAAATTCTTTCACTGTAGTTCACAAAAATCACACAAGATTGATTTACCTCGTAAGACCCAATCTATGTAACCGACCCACAACCTAACTACCCGTGAAAGGTCTTCACGCCCAATAACACGACCAACTCATGTTAACCTCGTCAGAAAATTTTCCTAACTATTTCTACTCAAGAACAAAGATAAATAAATCAAGGAATATAAATTTCCAGATCTGTAATATTCAACAGTATGACCAAGCTGCTCCACCAAACAAGTCACGTAGCCTTCAACAATAGTCCTCTTTTGTGCAGCAACTAACAAACACCTTTAAGAGCCCAGAAAAATCTCTAACTTCGCGTACCACATCTAATACTTGTTAGAGATAAACCACTGAAAAACACTGCTCAAGGTTACCCACACAATCAGCTCACGAAATAGAGGATCAAAGGAAAAATAGAGCAGTAGCAAATTTATTCCAGCAAAACCACTACTCTTTTTTATCAAAAATCAGAACATATATGCAGCCACCAAAACCAGCACACCCAAAAACCAAAGAGTATACGCAGATCAAAAGAAGATCCCCTGCACCATATTCCACATCACTTTCTCCAAAAATCAAAATCCAATTAACAGCCACCCAAACTCAAAAAAGCAATATCACATGAGCTGCTAAAGTCAACTGCCAACACACATATGGCTAGGATTTACTTTCCTTATCATATTCAAATAAGGACAATATCAGATAAAGATCAATCCAAAGATCATGCTTATTAATATTATCTTTCCAAATCAAATCTCAAGTACCTTCCAAAACGCAACCACCAATTTAGGCATATCTTCAAAAATTATTAATTCCTATGTCCAATTAAAATACCAAAAATAAAATATGATATATTAAAAATAAATCCTAACATATCCTCTAATAAACTAGAAGGGAATTTCTAGTGTAGGTCATTTTTCTACCTTCTCTTTCCGAAATAACATTGGTTTCTACGTATTAATGGCAAATTTTGCCTATTCATGCCAATTCAAAGTCAACAAACTCGACCCAAATTAACCAAGTTTTAGTTTAATTTAAATTCTTTTAAAAAAAATTTGGGCTTAAGATTCGAGTTTAGCTCGCCAAAGATCCGATTATGTTAATTAAAATGACATTGTTTTTAATTTTTAATTTAAAAAATAAATTAATCTAATTTAGTTCAAAGACAATCAAGCTTTAACTCACCCAAACCCAAGTTTATTTCTGTGCAACAAACCAATTCTACCAGTTGCTGCACTCAAAGTCAATTCTTCCAGGATTAGACATATTTGTGGATGTTGGACTTACTTTGGAGTATTCGTGCAGCCTGACAACGTCGTGTTAGATGAAAACATGGTTGCTCTAGGTTACTAAGACTCAAGGCAATCCACTATTGGCTATATGGATTATCCCTTTGCTTATTCATTTCTTACTACGCAGGTGAAAGAATGGGCTTTGACTATTTGTGATTACATGTGAATTTGTGTGACAAGTGGCTTGATGGAAAGATTGACTAACAGATGAAATCATTAAAAAGAATTTAGGAAGTAAGTTGCTATTGAACGTGACAACGTTCCTTAATTAAGCTTTACCGTTTCAAGGCTCCGATGTTGAAGGTAACGTGACAAGATGAGGCATTCCAGTATTGGAGAGATGACAAGATTTGACCAAAAATCCTGGAGAATCTACGGATTTAAGTATTGGCCTTGAATTCGGTTAATTTTAAGGAAGAATTTTGGCAAGGATGGTGAGGGCTGCTTTGGGTCTGGGTATCAGTTTGGGGGCAGTTCTGCTATGGCTCTACTTCAAGAGGCTTTATATCTGGATCCCACTCGCCCATTTACTCACCAAGGTCTCCCTTCCTAGTCCCTACACCTTTTTCTTTTCTTCTGGTTTGGCTTTCCGCCGTTGGTTTTCTACTTTGGTTCGTAGGAGTTGAGTTGGGACCAAGTAGCCCTGCACACACAACAGATGTACTTGAAAGTCTTTACAACTGCCACTCCTACGCGTAACGTTTGTTTGTGTTTTAAATAATGAACTGTTACAGAAACTGAGAAGAGTAGGAACAGGGTAGTTAAAACCTTTATTGGGGTGGGTCCCTGATCTGTAGTAACTACATAGTATTAAATGGGTGGGACAGAACCGACCATCTCCTCCCCTTGGGTGGGCTTTGGTTCTGAGAGATGTGAAATCTCCTTGTCCTTGTTTCTCTTGATCCAAGGTTCGCATCTAACACACTATACAAAAAGGTGTAAGCAAATTTGGTTGGATTATACCTTTTACCGATTCTGTTGAATCCAAGCCCACTTGGGTACCCATAAATAACAAGAGTTGTTAAAAGTTGGTTGAAAGGGCCCGCCAAAATCAGACGAATCAAAATTCTTGTATGAAAACTTGTTTCTTCCACTGCTCCTTTCTTTTACTTCCATGCTGTTTACATGTGCAGGAAGAAATCAATGTCAATGTTAAGTTCTTGAAAAAATGCATGCTTCTTTTGTTGCTCTGCGTTTGGTAGCAAGTTGCTGTTGCAGAAATGAGACTTAGTTTTGAAGGTTAGTTTCTGAAGTGGTGAGTTTTCAAATAATGTCTTGCATTCCACTCAAACTTCGACGTTTACATATATCACCCCCCTCAAACCTACTTCTTGGCTTCACTTTGAATTCAGGACCAAATGTTAGTAATATTTAGTTCTTGTTTTCTGGTGTGCCACCAAACATGTTTTTTAGCCGTTTTCTCTATTGGTGTGAAGGGATAAAGTATACAAATGGATCAGAAAAATAAGGTGAACTAGAGGCTTCAATGTTGTTGTGAGGTGTTGTTAGTTTTAGCAGCTGAAGCTTTACCAAAAGAAACAATGATATAATGGCAAAACAAGGATCCCCAAAAAATACTCGTTGTGGTTTATCATATGGGATGAAAGATTATCAGATACTAAGTTCAGAAAGTGTAGCAGGTAGTGATCCTAATTTTGTAAGGAGACCTTCAGGAGGGGATAATCATTACAAGACCAAAGTATTATTGCTTCATAGCGAGAAATATGAGTATGCCAAACTTGGTCCTTGTAGAGGAGTTAATGTTGGGAAAAGGCATGTTTGGTTTCGCAATCATGTCAGTTCAATTCTGTATATTTTTGCACTTGTCGGATCTCTTTTCGTGCTTGATTCTTGCATGATGTCCATCTTTGATTCAATATACATTCGGAATAGTTCAGCCTCAACCATATCAAGTGATTCCAAGGTATCATTTCGATAAGACTTTATTAGGGAAGCCCCAGAATCAAAATCTAGGATTGCCACATTCTACTGTTTTAGATAATAATTATGATTTTAATTGGAGTAGTTTCACTTAGTTCCAGTTATACTGTTTTAGATGATGAGCATGATTCTATTTGGTGCAAGTTCTCTTAGTTCCAGTTATCTGATCTGCAAATGCATGTGACCTGCATTGTGCAGTATGTTTGATGCTCTGATTGAAACTTCTGGTAATCATAGAAAAACTTTTACATGAATAAAGTGTGCCAACATCATTATATAAATGTACACAACCTGTGAAGTTTCTTATAGACGAACTTCAAGCATATCATTCAAAATGCAATAGTTAAGTATTTTGTGTATGGCTATGCCTTTGTTCCCTGCTCCTTCCATTTCGTCAGAATTTTACAAGTGAATAAAGATGCACTACAGATTTCCTATCTATTATGAAACAATACGGCAGATTGCGATTAACTGATACAAATTTCTATAACGCTGATCCAAAGGAGGCTAGCACCGCCTACATTGATGAAGTAAAACCACCAATTCAGATGTATGGTCGACTCTTGAATTTGGCTTCTACTGCTCTTGCAGAGGTTTGCTTCAGAGTTTATTTTTTGGTCAAATAGTTGGATGATTATAATAGGTACAACTTTTAGAGCTAAAACTTTTACTTTTGCCTTAGAAAGAGCGGAAGCAAGAGAAATCGGGTTTCTGGGAAGAGCCATACCAGGAGGCATATGTATGGAAACCTTGTGCAGACAAAAAATATTCAGAAAAAATAGGTGACTTCTTGTGATCAATTGACTTTCTAGAATTCTTCTGTAGTTCATTTACATATAAGCTAATGCTATGTATGATAACTTATAGCTGAAGTGTTACGTCTGAAATACTGATCGGAGCGGTATGTTTAGTCCTAAAACTTTTGATGAATCAGGGAATTCTGGAAAAAGGAATGGTTATATTTTAATCAGCGCAAACGGAGGTCTCAATCAACAAAGAGTTGCTGTAAGTGCCACACACGTATCCCAAGTCCTTTTTCCTGATAACATAGTGAAAGATGAATGATATCTGTCATAGAAATCTATACAATTTTCCACACTTATCCAACTGTGCTTTTCGTGGTAATGGAATGAAAGATAAAAGATGTGTTCTATTAGGATTTTCTCCTAATTTCCATTTTCCAACCTTCTATCATTTTTCATCTTCTTATCGTGATTTTAAACTGCCACCATGAGCAAGCTCTCCATTTGATTGAAGTTAGCTCGTGTATCATATGACTGACAGCAATGGATAGAAAGCAAGGCACTGGCCGGTTACAGGAAAAACCAAGACTTGTGGATCAAAACGGATCAATTTCTATTGCTAGTCCAATTACATTTTACTAAGACCATGTAACATAAATAATTTCTTCACAAGCAATGAAAATGTTGTATGTTTCTTCATAGAGAATCCTATCATGTCACCGCGTGCATAAATCTTTTTGGAGAACTGGTTTGAGATGCATAATCTTTGACTTGACTTCTAAAGGAAAGTAGTGTTTTTCTATTGACTTTGACACATTGTTTAGCCACTTTTATTGCGAATTTGGTTGAAACAATTCCTTTTCTTATATTATTCATATGCATTTTATGGTCACCCTGTGGAGATGAGAAGAAAAGGAATCTCCTAAGACCTAAGCAATAAACAAAGCTTTAGCAGGTGTCTAAACAGCATTAGAGGCTGAAGGGCCTATGGATTAGAGTTGTATGCACATCTTTTTGTTGTGTTTAACAATGCTTATTGTTGCATTCAGAAGCTTAAGTAATGCAATCATTCTGTCTGCAGATTTGCAACTCGGTTGCTTTGGCATCCCTACTTAATGCAACTCTAGTTCTTCCACGATTTCTATATAGCAATGTATGGAAGGATCCTAGGTCTGGTATTTTATGTATAGACATCATTCCTTGAACTGTGCATAAAGGTTCTTAATCATCTTGTAAGCACTGACCACTTCTCATTACCTGTTCTCTTTCATGGACATGCAGCCAGTTTGGTGATATCTATCAAGAAGAGTACTTTATGAATATAATGAAGGAGGACATAGAAATTGTGAAGGATCTTCCTTCTCACTTGAAATCCATAGATATTGAAGCACTGGGTAGCCTAGTATGTATCTTTGATCTTTCTAAGAATTCCTTTGCAACTCCCTGCTTGTTTACACAATTATCTTTAACAGCTCTGTGTCCTTTAACAGATTACTGATGCTGACATTCCTAAGGAGGCAAAGCCCATTGACTACCTTGAGAAAGTGCTTCCTTTGTTATTACAGAGCGGGGTTGTGCATTTCCTTGGATTTGGAAATCGACTTGGCTTTGATCCTCTGCCTTCAAAACTTCAGGTACATGGTATGCCTTGGACATTAAAATTGCATAAGAACTATTGCAGCTAACAGAAGCTCATAATTGACATATCTATTTGAAAAATTTGTGAAATTCGCTGAACCAATCCCATCACACTAGAGAAATCATATGGCAATAAAATGTTCTGGTGGCTGAGAGCCTTGCAAAGAGAGAGAGAGAGAGAGAGAGAGAGAGAGAGAGAGTTTTGATGATTAAAGGAAAAGAAGAAAAGATAGAGATGCTACCACTCACCCTCCATTAGAGCATTCACTTCATTTGTAGTATTGACTTATTTTCGGAATTTAATTTCCAGTATTGATTTTGTGACGCAAAGAATATATTTGTGCAGAGGTTAAGGTGCAAATGTAACTTCCATGCGTTGAAGTTTGTTCCAAAGATTCAACAAGTCGCCTCGTTGTTAATCAGAAGGATAAGGAAATATGAACTTGCACAGAGCATGTTGGATAAACAACTACTTGGCAACTTTATGCCCAGTAGTCCCTCCAGAAAGCATGATACAACGACAAGTTCGTCCAGATATCTCGCTTTACATTTGAGGTTTGAAGTGGATATGATTGCTTACTCTTTATGTGACTTTGGAGGTGGAGAAAATGAAAAAAGGGAACTTCAAGCTTACAGAGAAAGTCATTTCCCTCTTCTAATAGAACGTTTAAGAAACTCAAAGTAAGGATTACTTGGCTTTTAAAAATTTTGTGCTTCTCTGACAATATTTTGAATTGGACATCTTTCGTGTCACGGATCTATTCAGGCTTGTCTCTTCATCAGAGCTAAGGAAGCAAGGGAGATGTCCTTTAACACCGGAAGAAGCAGCACTTGTTCTTGCCGGTCTTGGATTCAAACGTGGGACTTACATTTATCTTGCCGGCTCTCACATATATGGGGGAAAGTCTAGGATGAAGCCTTTTACCAGACTGTATCCTAACTTAGTTACAAAAGAAACTCTCTTAACACCCAGCGAACTTGCACCATTCAAGAACTTTTCTTCACAGGTAAGCTAAAAGCTTCTCCGCATAACTTTCTTTGATACTTTCTGTGTCACAACACTCTGGACAAATGCTTTGGATGCAGCTAGCAGCACTGGACTTTATCGCTTGTGCAACTGCTGATGTCTTTGCGATGACTGACTCTGGAAGCCAACTATCTTCCCTGGTTTCTGGGTTTCGGACATACTATGGTGATGGCCGTGCTCCTACCTTGCGGCCTAACAAGAAAAGGCTAGCAGGAATTTTGTCAGAGAACAAAACAGTAGAGTGGAACAGTTTTGAAGATAGGATAAGGAAAATGATTCAGGAAGGCCAAAGGGTGCGTGTAAGGGGTTTTGGTCGAAGCATATATCGACAACCAAGATGTCCAGAATGCATGTGCAAGAAGACCTTGTGGTGACCAGCATGCATTTCTAACAAAAGCTATTCAAGTGGCCTCTTGTAATATAACAACATTGCCCATCGAACCAAAACTACCTGATTTTTATAAAGAGATCAACCAAGGGTTTTTTAGTTTGGTTTTAATGTTGTACATAGAACAGGATCCTCCTAGTTTATTACTTTTCCGTTAATTAACACAACATGTTTTCACTTCTACATAGTTCATCTTTTTCTTAACCTGCCAAACTGGGATGTTTCTTCCTCACAATAAATCAACTTTATAGTAATAAACCTTGGCGATCCGAGCCATATACATGAAGAATCAATCAGGCAAGGAAGAAAAAAGACAAAAAGAAGTAGTTTTATCCTTCAGAAGCAAAACAGATGAATCTTTTGTTTTGCTATCTATATATTAATTGGGACCAGCACAAAACTTCACATATGGAAATGATGCTTTTCCAATAACGTCCTTCTCTTCGTAAGTGTGTCTGGTCAAGTCAAGATGGAGGGAAGAACCGATTAAGGTTGAAAGGAAGGGTGTAAAATTCCTCATTCCTGCTGTCTCCTTTAAAAGTCCTGAATTTAACCCACCAATGCATTCCTCTGTCCCTGGCACTGTCCTTATAGTCCAATGTGTTGTCTAACAAAACAGAGACAATCAATGCAACAGTTGGCGATGAAAAGAAGACAGTGTTGAGGAAATCATTGAACTGCACCATCAAACACAGAAAAGAAAATTGATTAAATTAGAAGCATCCTTCATTTTCAACTTGTTCATTCCATCCAACATCATTGAAATGGTCACCACCATTCAGTAAATCTTCGACACACATTATGCAGAAGAAGAGTCAAGAGAACTCACCCATCCAGCTCTAGTATGAGCAGGACCATGAAAGGCCTTGGCAGTGTATTCTCTAAAATACTCAGGAATCGACAGACCAAGAAATAATGAAACACCAGTGATGAAAAGGTTTCTCATGGAGTTCATATTAGTGAACTGTAAGAATGACAATCCCACTGAAGCTGACCATAGGAAAAAAAAAATTCAGATCCCACATAAATTCCTAGAGAATTTATAAGAAAGGGAACTGAAATTGCAATTTCTTACCAACGAATCCAAACATGACACAATACACAGCAGCAAATATGGGGAAGGGTATCGATGCAAACAGAGCTCCAAACTTTCCTGTAAAGTATTAAAGAAAATGAGCTCAAATGGTAGATTCAACAAATCTGAGCCATTAATAAGTCCATCACTCACCTAACATTGAAAAGAATATCATAAAACCAGTTGAGATTTGAATAACCCTGCGACTACCAACGCGAGTGCTTCCAAGCAGGCCCACGTTTTCCCTGTTGTTCTTGGAATGTTAGTCCAACTACATATGCAAACTTCTAACATCCAATTCCATAACAGCTCCATCTAGAATAATTAGTCACTTACACAGAAACTGTTGAACCAGTCAATGTTCCAAAGAGCCCATCTAGTAGGATCCCAATGCCCTGCCAACCTATACCACGGCTAAGAACATGGGCCGGAGGTGGCGTGGCACTTGCTAGACGTGATGCAGCCTTGTATGCACCAGTTGACTGTTGAAGAAGACGTTAGTTTACTTTTGCTAACAAAGATATCTAATTGACTACCTATATATTGCAAGAGTACCTCAATTAATGAGACGATAACAGCAGCCATCATCCCAAAGCAGTGACCAGCATCAAAGGTAGGAGCACCCCACTGAAGAGGATACGGAATCTTGATCCTGAATCAGATTCTTTGTCAAATAAAACTAGTAAAAGCAAACTTAACTCCAGGATTATGGCAACTTGAATGGTCTAGTTGTGTTCGTGTGAGTTAGTCCATATAATACGAAAATAGCTAGTTGCTCACCATGGAGCAGAAGATATGAGATATGCCCTGTCAGTTCGACAATTAGCTTGAGTAACACTTGGACGATGTTTGTACGCGCCACTAGCTGTTAAGAGGTGTGCATATGCCCATATTACCGTGACCGATATGAGGAGAGCAAAACGTTCCAATACTGGCAGTTTTCTGAAGTGGAAGTTCTTCAAATACTGGGTGCAACAGAACAACTTTAAGTGTAAATAGGGAGAATCAATTTGACCCCTAGTTTATTTGCACTTTTTCTTTCAGGTTCATACCCTCCACAATTATCAGAACTACAACGATTGTTAGTAGCAGAATCTGGTTATTGTACTGCAAATGCTTTAGAATATAAAACCATTTTCTCTTATCATTTGCATATACTACCTAAAATAATGATGAGAACATAGTTGATTCTGGAGACCAAAAAGTTAAAAGGAGTAGTTGTAACACCTGGGAAAACGTTATGAATAAGATGAGCATGGGAATGCCAATTTCTACACAACGACCAACCTGATACAGATGCACCAGAAATTGTGAGTAAGAATCAAGAAGACAAAAACAGTGTTGTGTTCTAAGAACAAAAGGAATGTGAAGAGTCATCGAAATTGGTCACTATACCACGGGGAAACCTCTATCAAACAGACCAAAGCCCACTAATGCAATCACTGGGACCATTCCAAGCGGACTGAAGAACCTGAAGGGACATGAATGAGTTTTATCAGTGACATAGGTGTTGGTAAACTTGTTTCAGAATTAAGAATATGAAACAAACATACACGCTAGAGAAGGAAGTACCTGGAACAAATAGCCCACAATTGACTGTACCCCAAAATAATCTGTATGCTTGATGATACTATCAAAGCACCTTGGACCGCTCTCATGGTGCTAAGAAATCTCTGGATATGGACATAAACCCATTATTTAAAACAAAAAGGAAAGATTATCACACCTGACTACAATATGTGCAGGAAAGCAAGGAGCTCTTGGAAATCAGTAAATGATTTATGAGCATGTCTCAAGTGTATAAAACAAATATATGTAAACGGGTCACACATACATTGGGTCAAGTAACCCAATCCTCGCATTAACACATTCCACTCCAGTGTATAAAACAAATATAGAAGAGAAATAATGAAAATGAGACTAACCAAATGCTGGTCCTGGATACTCATCAACGAAGGATCATGAATTATGGATATAATGGGAACCATAAACGCGTAAGACCCTCCAATCACTGTCGGTAAACGCGTCCCAAAAAGCGTCTGTAGTAGGGTGTTGATCCCTTCTACAAATAGTAGAGTCTGTACCACCCTCACCTTATCACCCTGAACCATCAAAATAAGTATTGGCAATAACTTTCAGGCATTAAAGTTTTCTTTACAAGGTTTAAAGAAGCAACTCTTTTGCTCGTTGATGAATCTATGAAATGTGAATAATAATAATAATACAGAGTTCTTACAGTCACTCAACCAACAGCATATCGGCATAAAAAGACAGAAAATACTAAATGGAAAACATAAATAAAAGAAACTGACTCACATGATCACCACCCATCAAGGGAACCAGGAAGGAAGGAATCATAACAGCAGTCCCTAGCGCCAAAATGTAATGTTGGAAACCGAGGGCAACAGCCTCTCCTGTTTTAAAGCACACACAAATTGAACAAAGAGTCACAAACATTTACACACAAGACTGAACCAAAAACTCAGATTAAAGGGAAAAAAAAACACTACATGATCCCAAAAGCAAAAGAAATGGTCATACCCCAAGATGGGTTAGAGTCAATACAGTACTCCAAGCCTTGAAGTTGGTCCATTGGAGGATGAATTATCTCTTCTGGTTTTCGAGCTGCCATGGCCTTCTCCCTACTGAAAGCTAGTACTTTGCCTCCAAGTGAATCAAAGAACTGAACTTGCTAGAGATACGAGGAGAGAGACGGTAGAATTCTATCAAGATGTTTTTGGAGCTGCCATGGCCTTCTCCCTACTGAAAGCTAGTACTTTGCCTCCAAGTGAATCAAAGAACTGAACTTGCTAGAGATACGAGGAGAGAGACGGTAGAATTCTATCAAGATGTAAGCAATGCAACTTGATTGACTCACCGCAACAAACTTTTAAGTAGAAAAGGCAGAGGGAGAGATTAGAGAGAGGAAAATGGCACTAGCCACTAGGTAAAGCTGGAAGCTTTCTTTGGCCTTTTTGTAGTGAGGCATTAAAAGTTGGTATGTTTTTTGGTTTAAGCATCGGTGAGAGTTTTCCGTTAACTTTTTGCATATTTCCCAAATTGCCCCCTAAGGAACTGCCAAATAAGTATGTGACCGTTGCCTTACTGCACTCGTTCTGCTCTGCTTCCAATAAAATTTTGACACCTCTAAATCTCAATAGGACTTTTTGGATTTATTTGTTTAATTTTTTTATATTTAATATTATATGGCCTTATAATTAAATGCCATTTACCTTTGCGGTTACTTTAGTTTTGGCTTCCTTTTCTCTTCTAGTCAAAATGTCTAAATACGACATTAATGTTGGATGTGGATTTACTATAAAACGACAATTTAAACACATCTTCTGCCACCTAAAGTAGATTACGTGTAGCATATACGAATAATAATTTTCAAGGAATATCTCTACCAACGAAAATTATCATAACACCAAACAAAAAAATGAAACGTAGTAATCACTGACTTGTTTTCCCAAGTCAAACGTCCTTTTTAGAGAGAGAGAATTATGATAATCTACATATAAAAGAAGACTTGGGGAAGGAAACAACAGCATGTTGATACAGAAAGACTTGCATGGAAGTATTTGCAAGCTGCTCTTTAATTTTATCTGATTTAAAGAATAATAAAAGTAGATAGTACTCGAGAAAAATTGAAAATGGTGAAGTATAATAATAGAAAGGGTCTGAAAGTAGTACTGTACCAATCTCTATTTCATTTTCATATGCAAAGACGGAGAAAAACGACAGAAGCATTTAGGTATCTGAGTCTGTCCAAGCCCTCTTGCATTGCTATTAAATGGTCATGTACGTCTTTCTCAAACTCACAACATCATGCGCAAGTCATGATCTTCGTAAGATTGACTGTTATGATTGATGCAGAAGATCCTCCATTCGTGTTCTACGTGCCTCAAAATTTCCACTTCCTAAAGACAATTACAATTCCATGCCAACTTAAGCAAGTACAAGCTGATCACCAAATCCAAGCCTGGAATTTAGCCATGTTCATATAAAAAGTTCGCTTTTGACTCGAAAGGGCATTGGTGATTAGTTACCGGCCCCAAAAAGGATCACTTTTGCACGACCAGACTTTCTATCTCTCTCTTCTTCTTTTTTTCCCCTGATACAACAAAGATTGAAAAGCTGGACACCAGATACTCGAAAACAACGTTTTCAACCCAAAACAGCCACAGCTGTGATACAGTCACATTAAGTGCAAGTCATAATAAACCAACCAACCACGTTGGATAGAGAGGAAAAGGTTCAACCGGAAGACAGAAAGCTAGCTCAGGTCAAAAAGTCACCGAGAATTGTCAAAAAGTGGCCCCGCTCTTTGGAGACTGCCTGACCATGTCTTGATTCGAGTCCATCCAGCTTGTAAGATATGAAACTGTTAATAATCATAATTGGTATTTACACGAGTCACTTGTTCCAGCAAGCCAAACAGAGTAAAGGCCTCAACATCCAAAAAGGTGCTTTGTCCATCCTGCAAAGGTTGAACTCAGCTCCACGCTCGATTCTGTTCAACTTTAGAACGAATACTACAAAAGATGTATGCTACATTTGAACCTAATTTTTGATTTACGGAAAACAGAAAACCCAAGGTATTCATGCCAAGAAGAATTTAGTTCTCTCTTTTGAAGTTCCCTCGTAAATGCCCTAAGGTAACTCTGCAAGGCTCAAGATCTTCTCTCCAATTTCCTTTCACTACATCTATTTTCTTCTGCCTCTCGCCGCTTCTGTTGCCTGTCATCAAGTGAGGAAATTGAATCACAAACCATCCACACGTTAGGCAGTTGAGAACTACACTATGTTAGTACATAATCTTCCTGCCTTCAGACAATGATGGCATGCACTGTCCCAACAAAAATGACGTAAGAAAATGAGAGAGAGTGCTCTAATGAGAGTCTGAATAAAAGTCATTATACCGATAGAATTTTATACGATAAAGCAAATTAGCCTCCAATGATAATAAGAATCTGGTGATAGTTTTCAGGAAATCAGTATTCTGGGTTGAGTAACTAAATACACAAGAGTGTGGAGCAAAGACTTGAAAAATCAGGATATATAAAGCCAGGGCCCACCAGACACCTTTCACCGTATTAGACAGCACTAAACATATCAGACATCTGTTTCTTTACATCAGGATTTCTGCCAAGGGATTCAGATCATTGAAGAAATTTGCCAGAACAAAATGTGAAGGTCAACTAGAATACATTTTTCATTGGTGAAGGATCAATTTTTAGTCCAAATTTCAAATCATTAATGCTTAACAAGGTCACCCAATGCTCAGGAGTATCCCTCCAAATAGCCTTTAACAAATACCGTGCATGATGAGATATTCTCCCGTAGAAGAAAGCCATTAGTTATTGGTTCTAGCTCTATGCTTAAACACAAAGCACAAATAAACATGCACAAAAAAATGTGGATAGTATCAACAGAGCTTACACAAAAGCAGAATATCCAGTACCAACGTTGGAAGCAGATAAAAGAGTTGCATGAGCTGCCACTGATGCCAAATCCTGCCCGCTAGTTTGCAGAGGATTCCTGACATCACCATCAACCTAAGGCATACACAATAATCAGACGGGCATTTAATCTTTACCGCTATCAAATCAGATAATGTACACAGAGACAACAACCTTATCCCATTTTGACTTTTTGTTTTGTCTCCCATCCCGACCAAAAGCATCAGCTATAGCCTGTGCAGCAATTGACCCAGTGGAAACCACAGCTGAAGCACCCGCATAATGATTAAACTTCAGAACAAAATAAAAAAACAGTATAGGAAGCACTAAAAAGACACACTACTCTGCAAAGATAATGGTCATTAACTATATTTACAATGTTGATTTCAGCACCTGGAATAGGCATGCCTAGCTTTGCTGGGGGCACAACAGCTCCAGGTTGGGATCCACCTGAAACAAACTCAACCTTAGGACTCCTCTTCAGTTCCTGCTCCTTCCTTTCCCTATCCCGTCTCATATCAGCCTCTGCTATAAATCATGCAAAAAATCATTGCTAGAAATCATTTTAGAAAAAACAAGAGAGAGAGAGTCACCAGAAAGTGAATAAATTGACACAAAAAAATCACAATGCATTAAAGAAAAGGCAGATCCAAGAAAAAATAAGGTTGAAAAATTATTGTAAATTACTTCATTTACAGCTTTCAAATTGCATAAGCAGCTATTTTGGGAAGGCAAATACATTATAACATTAATAAACAAATAAGACCCCACAAAAATTACTATCATAGGAATAGGAACACTGTAATTAACCAACTTCATCATAATAGTACATTATAACATGAATAAACAAAAATTAATATCATATGAACAGGGAACACTGTAAATAGCCTATTCCATCATAATAGTACATTAAACATGAATAAACAAATACCCCACAAAAATTAATATCATATGAACAGGGAACATTGTAAATAACCTATTTCATCATAGTAGTCGCTTTTGTCGTATCCATGAGGGTCAAATACATCCTCACAGAAGCAAGACCCTATCTGATCAATGTCCTGATACCTCACTGCATGCAGCAAAAAGTCAGGATTCCGATAGTCCTTCCTGTTGCGGACCTCTGCATTAAAGCTTCTCCCAACTTGCTTCAATGCAAGAAATTTATCAATTCTCTTCTGTAGAAAACATGATAAAGGACAGAAAGCACATGTTAAAGGTTGTGAATTATGCCACTTCATGGTGGAAAATTGAACTTTCACGTTGCACAAGAGGTGCATAAATAACACTTTATGTAGCAATTGAACACAAGAAAAATTGGCTGTTGTTGTAATCCAAACAAAGAGTAATATTAACCCTCCAAATTCCAGGTTACTGTAGAAAAAATAGACATGCAAAAGAAATTCAGCAATGTAAAAAGGATAACTCCAAGGAATTTCTGATTTCAATATATGCACACAACATAGCAAACTGCGCTGCAAAAATTTTCCAACTTACGTAGACAGTTTATGGATGTGTCCAGTTAGACATTTCACCATCTCAATTCAAATCAGTAGGATGCTAAGGACTAGAAAGTGAATCACTTAAAAGAAAGACCAGACAACAAGTTATCCTTTGGGTCACAGTAAAGCAATTATTTCATATAGGATTTGAAGTATACTATAAAAAAAGCTAGTTTAAGATGTCAAATCATTGAAGGCAGATATCATAATAGCAGCAAAATCACAAGAACTCTGATTGTCAGAACAATTACTTGCAGCTCCTCTGGACATTTTTCTTTTGGTGGTGGTGGAAGAAATTTATCAAATGGATCAACATTTTCTATAGGAACTTCCATTGCAACTTCAGTTTCTACAGCTTCTGATTCAATCAAGTTCACTTCATCAGGATGTGGCGAAACTATATGTTCAGATAATGGAGGAGTAGCTCGGTTATTAAGGGTCAAAACCTGTACATTTCCTGAAGATGTCCTTTCTTTAAAAGCACCTGACACACAAGAATTAAGAGTTACAAGATGAAAAGAAGCAGTACCACAAACAACTTGAGAATACATGAAGAAAAGAATAAGCAGAATTTGGATATATGGAAGTTCAATCAGAAATATAAATATTCAGTTTTTTTCTGTTAGTTACCATTTATCCTTTTCACTTTACATTTAGAATTGAATATTAGCAGGAATAATTAACTCCCACAAACTAGAATAGGATCAAGAAGAAGTTTTGTGTAGCATAAGAAAACAAAGAAAGAAAGAAACAGACTCAAAAAGGAGAATAAGATTTTTTTAAAGAAATAGTATTCGATGTTCAAAATACAGCAAAGGGTAAAAATATTTAAATGCCCGAGCATAATCAAATTTAGATAATAAGCAAATGTCCACCTTTTCCATTCAGCAATAATATCCTTCTTGGTGAAATTCCATAGATGAAAGGAAAATCTCATGCAAGACAGAAATGAACATGGTTAACTGAACACCCAACTACTTAATTTAGAATACTAAAGATGACACTCAACTCCACTGCCTAGAGTAAACTGAGCATTTCAAATTGTCATCATGATAGTTGAATTACCATGCCAGACATTAGCCACAAGCCAAGACCAGCATTCACTACTAGATAAAACGTAAATAACTGAATACCGTTTCTATTCAAAAGAAGACAGATCAGAATAACTTAAACCCAGATGACAATTCAAGTATAAATAAAATAATGAATGATCACTAGAACTTTCCATCAGAACAATACATAATCTAGCACAAGGCAAGTTTACACCATCTGATGCTAAGATCAAACATTTCTTGGTTTGTTCAAGCAGCTGAGAAAGAAAGAAAGAATTTCAATGCATTACTCTAAGGAAGACCTAACATCACTAACAAAAAGGAAAGAAAGATCATCTGCAGCTTTACCACAATTTTTGTACCTGATCAGCTTAATTTATCCTCGTCCATATGTTAACTTTTCTTTCACTTTACCACTATGTAAGAGGACTACTAGTCTACATTCCACCGCACTCATTGCAATTGTAATCCGCTATGTAATAGCTAAAAAGTAACAGCTAAGTAAGGCAAACACAAGTACACATACCATTAGAATCTGGAAGGTCCTCACCCAATTCGCCTTCCTGAAAAAACAAACACCATTAAAAAAAATCAGCGAACAAACAATCAGCAGATTAAATCACAAAGAAAGGGGAAAACCAAGAAAGGACAGGAAGTGCTTTGATTGACCTCAGGCTCAGGAGACAAGGCAAGCTCATCATGGGCATAGTCCACTATCGTAAGCCTTCCTCTCCCTCTCCTCTTCGCCTCCAAATCACCAACACCACCATTCCGTTGTTGCCGCTCCTCCGTAGGGGGTGTCGGTGTATTTTTTGCAGTTGAGTTACGGTTTGTAACCGCCGAGGGCGTAGGTTGTTCACCAGCTAACTCATCTGTAACCATGGAATCACTAATTAAACCTCTATCTCCGCTTTTTTCTTTACAATACTCGTTTTCATTATCATCCAATGCGACTCTTTTCTCTTGTACTTCTCCTTCGTCTCGCTCTGCCTGTTGTTGTTGTTGTTCTTCTTCTTCTTCTTCTTCAAGATCCTCCATCTCCTCGTCGTCTTCCCCATACAGGGAAAGTAACGCAATTCCCTCGGACTTGCTCTTCCTTGCCGATGCCATGAACGGAAGTTTGGGATTAGGGATGAATATGGGGAAGGACAAAGACGAAGAGGCAGATTGAATATTGATAATGAAGATGGATTGGGCTTAAGTCTCTTGTTGAATGATAGTCAGTTAGCCCAAAAGAGGCATTACTGCCTACGTAAAGGTTTGAGATCCATTCAATGCATTAAATTCGGCGTCATAATAATGAGGACTGAAATGGAAACAGAAAAGAAACTTGAAAAAGATGTTTTTCTTTCTAATGATTTAAACTCATCGACAGTTTTAATTCTTTGGATTGCAATGGCCAAATGTAATTTGTTTTATATCAAAGTTTGATATGTTGTGCATTCTCTACCAATTTTACTTTTTTTTTGTTAAATTATGATATTGTTAATTGCTGAGACATTTGTAAAATACAAATATATAAAATAACATGTTCAATTTACTTATTAAATTATGTGAATTTGAATTATTACCTTCATTTTATTATTTATTTAAAATTAATGATTATGAATTCTATTAATACAAAAAAATTATAGATAACTATTAATATCTCCTAATTCTCATTTTATCCAAGTATATCTATATAATTATAGAAAGTCATTTTTTTAAGAGCAAAATACTCAAATTCTCATTAATGATGATAAAACTCATTCAGAAATTGATAAGTAGAAACCCAAATTTGTAGATGCGCAAATCGAATAAATGCTCAAGCTAAGAAATGAGCACGTCTATTGGCTTGCCTACGAATCCACCTATAAGAAATATTCGGCAGCGATAATAACAAAGTCTTACAATCACAAATAATAGTACCCAACTCGGAAAGATCAAAGTCCGGTGAGTTAAGTGCGAAAAATAAAATCTGAGAATCCATAAAAATAGTGCCACCGCCTTCAATGTGCTGCTGTCTTAGAATTTGCAAGGATTGTCGAAGTGCTAATGCATCCGCAATCAAAGGATCCGCACCACCAACATAATAATAAGAGAAAGCTCTAATAAACTCTCCCTTAGCGCTCTCCAACACTGCTCCAAAGCCAAGCTTACCTTCGTGATGGAATACCGCTTCGTCAATGAAAAGTTGCCAAACGTTATTGCTGCTGTCCGTCGGAGAAGAAGATGAAAAACGCTACTATAATCTACTTGTTGATGAAGAAGAAGTCGACGCAAGTATCCTAGAATGATTCCAAAACTTCAAGAAATTTAGAGCTTCCAAATGCGTTGTGTAGCATGTTGTATTTTTGTGAGACCAAAGCATATTATTTCTTGCTATCCAAATGTGTCTTACATAAATCACAAATTTTTTGATTTGAATTTTGTCACCACCCTTAAGTACCTGCAAGAAGAAATTAATAAAAGAAGGGTTAGTGTCTTCCTCCACAAACCCGCCTTGCCTCCAGACTCCACGAGCTTTACAACATGCCACAAGAACATGATTC
>JANIPN010000002.1:40608752-40623427 GCA_027478595.1 Erythroxylum anguifugum
AATCCGAAAGTCACTTTCTCCCTCAAGGTTTTCCAGAATTTATTTTCTTTCTTTTCTCATCACTTCCTTTACCATCTTCATTATACAACTAACCTATTTAACAAATTCTAACCTATCAGAACATCACAACAAATTCATAACACAAAATCAAAAAATTCCATCCGTCAACTTCTCTCTACTGTGATTTTCGAAAATTTATATTTTTAGCTATACAACGTTATTGCAAGCATATATATCTAGAGTATCTAGTTAGAAAAATAAAGCCTATTCCAAAACATATATACATATATATATAATCTGTTCATTAGAGGTTATCCCTCTAAAGCCTTGAAAACAAATGGAACATATTTCTTGCTAAGTCTTATCCTATCAAGCATCATACTCATTTCACTGTCAAAAAAATATTCATATTACAAAGAACAGAACATATATTTAACAACACAGAGCATGCGTAAATATGTGTTTATATCAATATATATTACTATCTATAAAAATCGTGCATGCAGATATAAACTAGACATAGTAGACTTACTTGTTCCAGCTGAAGTTCGACAATGAGAGAGAAGCTTAGAGTTTTCAGTGGAAGATAAAAACACATCCGAAACTTGTTTTTAATATAAACTAAATAGGTAATAACGTGGGTTTGTGCATGATAGACATGTATCCTACACATGTCAATAATTTAACTACGTGTCTCAACGTTGTCCATTGTCCATTGTTAAAATATTATTATTTATTACTAAATTAACCAAATAACAATGTTATGAATTCTTCTGATAAATAAATACCTAAAATTTCCAAACAACTTCCGAAAATTTACCAAAATTCCGTCATAAAATATTGACTCTAAAAATAAATTGTCAACTCAAAATTAATTCAATATCAATTTCTAAAAAATATTTGAAGTATACAAAAATTACTAAAATTATAATAATACTGTCCGAACAATTCAGAAATCTCATTAAACCAATTTACCCGGAAAATGCCAAAGAATGCATGTACAATCATATAATTGTGCAAAAACGTGCATGTCACAAATTATTATGCATGAAGTGCATTTTCCTAATTTCTCATCAAATTATCAATATTCACAATTCTGGCCCTAACATGGGTAACGGGATGTTACAAATGTCTTCTCTAATTCAGCCCATCTATTCGGGGTAATAAATTAGGTGAACTCTCGAAACTCACACAGCTGGATATAGTGGAAGAATACTATCGTTTATTTGAACAATTAGCTGTTAGGGCTAATCCTCTTACTAGTGACAAAGAGGTAGAAATATTTGTTAGTGGATTATAGGAATATATTGTAGTTAAAGTTGAATTATATAAACCCGTAAACCTCACTAGAACCATAAGTCGACTTGACTTTATGAAAAAAAGAGAGGAAATAATCGACCCAAAAGTTCTTCTAAGTATCCTCTAATACACAAGTTGTTGCTTCTAATAAAAAAGTATCAAACGTCTCACTTAGTTAAAAAGGAAAGATTAACATGTAAAGGGGCGTTACTATAATTGTGATGAAATCTATGCAAAGGACACAAATGCAAAAGGTTGTTTTAAATAAATGAGATTAAAGAGCTAGAACAGGGAGATAAGGAAGATCACAAAACAAAAGAAGAGGGAAACCTAAAAATCTCATTATGTGTAATCATTGGTTAAGTAATTGGTGAGGAAATCACGTGAATCAAATGAGTTATATTTGATTAAACTTTGTTGATCTTAATTGATTTATAAAACACTCACACTTTTTTTGAACTCCTATTGTGCAGGCAAATTGGGATTATCATGGGTACTTGAAAAAAAAGTTACAAGTCATGATGGAGAACGGTGACAAACTTACAAACCCAGGTAAATGTCAGGTCATTCTAATCAAAATGGTCACCAATTATTTTGCCTTAATATCTTTCTGTTTCCTCTTAATGGGATTTAAGTTCTTTTGGGAGTTAATTGGTTTATAGTCATTGGGTTTGTTTTTTTTATGGATTTTAACAAACACTAAGTGTTTAAATGAAACAGAAGAGCCACAAAGTTATAAGGTTAGATTGTCACTCTTCCCAACATGCCCAACTTCAAGTAATAGAGCATGCCCAACTTCGTCTAAACTAACCAATATAGTCTCATGTTCTTCCAAGAAAAATGCAGTATCACCCCACCTTGACAACACTGGCTAATTAAGTTGTTGAGATATGATTTTTAGGTTGAATACCAAGCTAGTCGACACAATAGAGTGACAAATGCATTATCTTGCTATTTAGATGATCAACCATGTCATGTATTCGTGTCTATGATGCAACTATCCTTTTTAAAGTTTGTATAATAGAAAATTCAACAATTTGATCTGTTGCAATACCTTACACAGAAAACCCAAGAAAAGAAGTCCTTGGTCGATGGAAATACCAAGATGGGCTCATCTTCTATTAGTAACTTATTATATTGTCCCTTCCATTATCTCTACAGTCTATGATAGCAGTCATGAAGGTTATAAAAAAACTCTCCATCGAATCGTACAAGACTTCTATTTGGAAAGGCATAAAATTCTCCATTCAATCATTTGTGTAGCACTATATGGTGGACCACTTGCATCCTTCTCTCTTATTATAACCCTTGCCAATGTCTCTTCAGGTTTGGTCAGATATCTCAATGGTTGACTTGATAAGGTAAAAATGTCTTGTTAGTTGTGGTTGATCAAGTTTCTAAATATGCAAATCTTATTGTTTTGTCTCAACCTTATGCAATTGTCAATGTTGCTAGATTATTCTTTCACAATATATTCAAACTTCATAGTATATGTTGCAAACAATTGTTAGTGACAGTGATCTGACATTTGCCAACACATTCTAGACTAGGTTGCTTAAGCTAAGTGGCACTAAGTTTTCTTTCAGTTCGACTTACTATCCATAGAGTGATGGACAAACAAAAGTCGTTAATAGGATCATTGAAGTGTACCTCTGTTGCTTTACAAGTGACCAACCTTACCACTGGCTTTAATTGTTGCCTTAGGTTTAGTGTTATTATAACACCAGCTTTCACTCCTACCCCTTTTGAAGTTGTGTATGGACGTAGGCTTCTCTCCAAGTTATCATATTGTCCAAGCCTAGCTAAGTTGGGAGCAATTGATCAAGAATTAAAAGCTATAGATTTGGTACTCTCTAATCTTCATGACCGACTTTTCTAAGCACAACATGTGATGAAGGTGATTTATAATTCAAAAGATTGAGAAGTGTTATTGACAAATTATTGTTATTGACAAATTAGACAATGTAACTTACAAACTTAACCTTCCAAATTGCATATAATTTTTTCATGTATCTTATTCCTAGCTTTTTATGGAAATTTCGTCCCTATTGAATCAACCTTACCAATTCTTTCCAAAGGAGAAATTCACCTTTACTCATGAGTGATTCTCGATTATCGTTTATTTAAAACAATACAGCAGGTTCTAGTACATTGCAAAGGTTATAGGAAGATGATTCCTAGCTCACACTTTGTTTCCCTTCCTTTCCGCTAGAGGATAAGCGTATTATTAATGAGGGAGGTGATGTAAGTTCACTAGCTAGATTTAAGATTGTAACTATTTTGAAGTAGTCAATACTCTATTTATAGATTATGGAAACACTCTATTTCCTATTTGTTTCCTTTTCTTTTATTAGTTAAAAATGTTAGTGGCTGTCTATTATATAGAATAGTAGACGGGCAACTGAGCTTAGTGCTTTATTTAAAATAACTAGATAGATGAAAAATCAGTTGATGAAAAAGATTATTTCCAATTTTGGTTCATGAGATCATGAGTTCTCTCATTCAACGAATCCTTCCATTACAAATTCAAAATAGGTCATCAAGACCGAAAATCTATCAACCACTGATAGTTGTAGGTTGCATGATCTTTTAATAGATATTTTAGTATGTTTTTAGTTGTTAATTAATTGATTCATGCATATTTAGGTTTAACATTGTGTTAGTTTGTTAGATATTTGTGTTTTGAGTGTTATATGGGTTAGAGCATGTTGTTAAGCTTTAATTTTATATAATTGAGGTGTCTTGATGTGATTGTTAGTATTTGAGATCAGATATCAAAGAACGAAGAACATTTGGAGGAAGCCTAATAGAAGATCCTTGTGACAAAAGCAAAATGGACATGTCACGATCGTGACAGAAGCAAAATCCCAAGTGCCACGATCGTGGCCTGGGGGGCCATGGTTGTGGCCTGCGCGACAGTAGACACAGATCGGCTTCTAAACTCAACTTTTTGAGGGATATTTCGAACTTTTTGGGCTCAGGTAAAACTTAGTTTTTACCCTAAATAGAAAAGGCTACAGAGAGGGTAAAGAACCCTAATTTTCGAGCCTCTATTTGCCATCTTGAGAAAGAACACAAGGAAGAGAGAAGAAGGAGAGAAGGGAAGAGGAGCATTTGCAGCTATTGTCCAGCCACTCCAACCCAACCATTTCAAGTCATTTTCTACTTTCTCTTCTTTATTTACTTCATCTTGATGTATGACTTGGAAATCTTGAACGTGTTGTTAATGATGTTCTAATTTCATTTTGGGATTGAGTCTTGAATCATTTTGTGACATATTTGCTTTTGACATTAATGAAATTGTTTGGGTATTGTGATATTTGTGTTTACATATACGTCGACAACAAATCAAGAAAGTGAGTCGATAGTAATCTGATTAGGTTGGGTAACAAGAGTTAACAAACTAATAAGTCACACAATTATCATATCGATAATCATATAAAGAGAGATCTTGTGTGAGGACCCAATTATCTATTAGATTGCTTAAGAACTAATTAAAACGTAGGCTATTTTTGTTGATCTAGAGATTGCAAAATCGAAATTTCAGAATCAATTAGAGATTATTAATTAGGGTTAATTGATTAGATCTTAAGAGAGAGTAATCAACCCTTCAAAATTTTAGGACCGAGACAAATTTTATGGAAAGTGATTAGGGTAGCAAAATGACGAAAAATAAATCTCATCTTCTCATAATTCTTTGATCTTGTCTTGTTGCGATATCTCTATTGTTAAGTGGTTATACTCCATTTTGATTTACTTGTATTGATTTGGAATTTTATTTTCATTCAACCCCTACTTGATTTTTTTTTGGTTATCTTTATTTTCTTTTATACCACGTTTTTACAACCTTAGACAAATTAGGACTCAATTAATTCACTAATTTCTCGTGAGATCGATACCTCATATACTACACTACGACCCGTGCACTTGTAGAATATTGAGGGCTTTGTAAATTGTAAAACTTGCTCAACAACCACTCTCTTCAATTAAAATTAAATTTCGCAATCGATGGATCAAGTAACCATATCCACTATATGATACACTTTCCATTCAAATAAGAGTTCTATTATTCCCTTTTGTAAAGTTAAAAATGCTTATGTGAAACATTTTTTGTTATATTACTTTTCAGAGTAAAGGATAAGATCAATATTTTAAAAATCGAACCAAAAGTTAAATGAATAAGACAAGAAATTTAAAGTTTAATATGTATTAGATAGTTATAAAATTGATTAAATATTGAATGAAGTTAAATAATTTGAAATATGATTGGAAAAGATTATCCTTACTTTTCTAAAAATTTAAAGTTTAATTGAAACATATTTAAATAAAAATAAATTGACTTATTAATTAACAAAATTAATCAATTAATTAATAAAAATAAATCAAATTGAAAAGTTAAAAATCAAATCGAAAGACGGTTCAAACCGATCGAACCAATTTAGTATTTTAATCATTGAGTAAGATCTTATTTGACTATTTTTCCAAAAATTCAAAGATTAATAAACTCATTGTACTAACACTTTGTTTCAAAGAGGCATGAGATCTGATCAAGAAGATGGCCTTAAATCATCAACATTACAGTGTGAGAGATACCATAGGTGTTCATGAGTTGGGAGCCCCAACTACCCAATCCAATAGAATAGAAAGTTTGGAGTCTAAAGTTGACTCTTTGGATAAGTCATCCACGAACGAATCAACGAGACCAGCCAGACCCACGGCCACGCCGTGGCTGAAGCAAAGTTGCTTTGATCTAAATTGAACCGTGAGGATCAAACATCCTCGACACAGGAAAAAGTACCCAACATCCTAGACATTGTCATCTCAAGGGAATGAAAAATATGGTCAACTTGCCATTGACAAATGTTATATGTACACGCGAACTAGTAACTGATATTGAAAATAGGTCTACCCCCTTTCTCTAATAACAAAGTGTTTTCTGACAAACATACATGACGATAGAGCGAGTGAAAGTTCTACATTTGCCACACAAATTTCATTCAAAAGGGCGTTCAATCAACTTTCAACCACTGAAAACAGAATGCCAAATCCCTGACAACACTTTACAGATTGCTTAATCCAAGGTCACGCCAAGTGTCTCCATCAGTTTGTTGAGACTCCTGATCTGCAATGTAGAGCCAAGCACAAACAAAAGATGGCTGAATTACTGCAATTAAAAAGACTGCAACTGCATCGTGTGTGATTGCCGTGCAGAACGTACTAATAACATGGTAGAAGCAGGAAAAAATAGGGAAAATGAAGAGATTTGTATTGATAAAGAAAACAGTCCGCATGGAGAGAACCAGACTCCTTACAATAGTTTAGAATGAAGTTTAACCTACTCTACCTGGCCTATTTTCTAAGTATTTATACTTGGGGAAAACTACCTGCAGAACATTAGGGTAATGGGGTGGGAAATAACCACTCAAGTGAAGGAGTGGGAAATAACCACTCAAGATATGTGCCTGAAAATACACATCCACTAAAGCCCCTATTCCAGCCAATTCAGCATCCACTTTCCCATATTTGCCTTTTTTATGGAAATTAATTTTTAGGGGAGTTGGAATTCTATCAGTGCATCCCCCTTGAAAACTCGCCTTGTCCTCAAGGTGAAAGTCAGAAGACTGCTGTGCTGTAAGATCATAGTCTTCCCATGTAGCTTCACCAAATGGTCGATTAAGCCATTTTGCCAACTGCTCAAGAGTTGGATTATTTGAACCCTTGACCCATCGATGATCCAACACCTTAGCTGGAGTTAATGTGAGTTCCCAATCACTGGAAATAGGCAAGGCAACAGGAGGTATAGTTGGGAGTTGACCATTAGCGGGGCGTAGCATAGATGTATGGAGATACTCTTTGACAAACTGGGGTGCGGGTGCATTGTATAATTTCTCATTCCCTATCTGGACACCAAAAGGAGTTGTTTTCTTCATGGGAATTCCTAATTTTTCCACGAGAGTTGACACAATGAAGTTGTGTGTTGACCCACTATCTACCAATAATAGAACTTGGGCATCGTACAAAGTCCCCTTCAGTTTCATGATGGTGTTGTTGGGCTTGCTCAAGATCGCATGTAGCGATATTTTAGCAAAATCTGTTGGAGCTTCTCCTTCGTTGGCTTCAATGGTTGGTTCTTCCATGGCTTCTGCTCCATCTATCAGCTCCATGAGGGAGATTGCCGACTGCTTGCAATGGTGACCCAGGGAAAACTTTTCATTGCATTGGAAGCACAATCCTTTGGTGAGGCGATTCTATTTCTCGACGTCCCAGTTGCGAGTTGGGTTTGTCATTGGTAGAATTGGGTTAACGCTTCGTGCACCAGTTGGCAATGGATTCATCTGATCACGAGACAGTAGAGCTTGATGGGGAGTTGTGTTGGGATTGGGTCAAATGTTACTACGTCTGCTAGCTCCTCTTGGCCCACGAGTGATGTTTAGTTTGGTCTCAGATTCTAAGGCTAAACTCATAGCCCTATAAACTGTTCATGGTTTATGAATTTGCAATGCACATCAACATGGTCCTCCCATAATCCATTCAAAAACACGCCTAAGAGGCATTGTTTTGAACAGTTAGAGACACGAGTAGATCGTTTGGCAAATTCATATCGATACTCGTGTATAGAACTTGTTTGTTGAATGCCACAGAGAAATTCATCTGGGTTTTAAAATTCAATGGGTCAGTAAGTTTCCCGCAGAGCCTTCAAAAGGTCATTCCAATACAAAAGAATTCGATCGTTGTTGATCCAAGCGGACAAATCTAATGCATCTCCCTCCATCTTTGTGTGCAGGCATTAGATGAGATTACAATGCCACCAGGTACTATCAGCATCCTCTTTAGTAGCCTCGAACCAATTTGATCTCCTAGGTTCGCGAGGTCCAATTGGAATTTACTTAGCCTTTCCTCTAGAATCTGATTGTTGGACACCCATTGTTAAGCCTTTATGGCTGCCACTTTTGACACTAGGGAATCTACAACTTAAAGTCTAGATGTGATTGTTGCAAGTTGTTGTAAGATTGAATCTATGTTTAAGGTATTCAGGCTATTGGATTGGTTAAAAGGTGAGGCCTGATTGTTGGGTTGATTGGTGGAGGTATGTTGGAAAGGATTTCGATATGCGGAGTGGCGAGTGTTAACCATTTTGGATCTTTTTGGCTCTGATACCAAAACTAGTAAAAGTAGAAAAAATAGGGAAAATGAAGTGGATATTTGTATTGATAAAGAAAACAGTCCATATGGAGAGGACCAGACTCCATACAATAGTTTAGAATGAAGTTTAACCTACTCTACCTAGTCTAAAAGTATTTATATTGATGTTAAGGAAAATTGAAAACCACCTGCAAAAAATTAGGGTAATTGAGTGGGTAATAACCACTCAAGAATTCAGGAATGGGGAACTGGGAGAATGGGAAATAACCACTCATGATGTGTGCTTGGAAATACTCATCCACTAAAGCCTCTATTCTAGCTAATTCAACATCCACTTTCCCATATTTTCCCTTTTTACAAGAATATGTTTTTAGGGAAGTAGGAATTCTATCTTAACCACACCACAGGGAGAACGAAGTAATTCGTACAACATTTTTCACCTATTAAATAGAGGACCCTCCCAATCATTTCACTCCATTAAACTTCCCATAAACATTTAACAACCCTTAATGTCAACAAGAAATAGCATATGAAACATAAAAATGGATGTGTACAATTAAACATTAATTCTAATTGCTATTTGAGACAATATGATCAAACAAAGAATAAACACATTAACAATAGTATAATCACTAAAGAGAAAAATTATCCATGCACTAAAATGAAATGGGTTAGATACACATACTTGAATCTTCAGCATCATCATTTCTAACAACTAGCACAGGTGGCAACGGAAGGTCTACACCAAAAGAAGAGTTTGTAAGGCAATTGACAAATAAAGAAATGAACATAAGGGACGATTAAAACTTGAAAACTAAACAAGGCAACAAAACATTATAATGTCGAAATAACTACAATACGCAAAAGGGCTTATACCATCATCAGGCAGAGTGTCTCTCATCCACTCCTCATCCAAGATATCCACAAGAATTCCCAAACTAAGTTCCGCCATAATTGCTCACCTGAGAATTCAAATAAATTTTCTTTCCTTAAACTTCACAAAAAGACCGCACAAAAAGGATATGAAATAAGTGGAATCACAATCCCTACACCAAATTCTCAATGAAATTCACCAATCAACAAGGCAACAACTTATCTTATACCCGTACAACACAAATCAAAGGTTAAGTACTCAACGTGAACACCATTGTTTCTCAAAAACAACTATAAGGGTTTGAGACTAAATAGTAGCAACAACTAGTCAAAGTTGTAAACTTTCCCAAATTTACATGGACTCTGCAACTATGTTGTTGGGAGATTTTGTCGCATATTTGGGTTGCATAACTTATGAAGTTCAAAAAAAGTGTGAAGCTTTGTGACCTAAAAGCAACAAGAAGAACAATAAGCTAGTGACAATCATTATGAGATCAAGCAAGGAAATTATAGGAACAAGCAATGCGAGGATCTGCGTGATGTTATGATTAAGAAAAAACAATCCTAGCATTTCGTTGGATATAGGTGGCCACAGAGGTTCACATTTTTAGAGGCACATTTTACAACCTCCTAAATATAATGGTGAACTTGTGCAAGTAATTTAGTGCATGAAAGTTAGCTGAACTATATGGTTTCTAATGGTAGTGTTGGTTGATTTATCAAATTATGTAATTGCATCAATTTGGTTGTCCTATTAAATATGCCATTCTAATTTACTGAAACATGATTATAGTGAATGTTGACATCTTTTAACAAAAGCATGTGATCAACTAAGAACATGTAAAATAATGGCAAAACGTCTTAGATGTATCCCAACTCAACAGGAGTTTATGGAAAAGCCTGGTTGTCCGAACTATATAAACATAGAAAAGCAGTAACTTATTCAAGATCAACACTCCAAGTCCAATCCCATAACAAAATCTTGGACGGTGACTACAAATTTTAAAGGCCAGTAGTCAATAACTGTAGTTGTAAATAAATCATCTCAAGAAGAAAACTAAAAGAGAGTTAAATGTATAATACAATAAACTCCATTTCAGTTCCTCAATAAAGATCCATAAAGACTCCCAAAAAAACAACATAGCTAACACATCAATTCCATACTAAATTGCATAATACATAGCCACTTTGCTATGCCTGAATATATCAAACATCTAAACTCAAAACTCACTAAGAAAAGAAAATTCAAAGATGAAATAAAATATGAAATAAGAAAGTTAAAGATGAGATAATAAAGAGTATAAGGCTCCACAAATTGATATTTCTCTGTAGTTTCAATTAAAAATCCTACCCTCAAGATTATACATAATAATCGAAAATAGAAGAGCATTAAGTTGAGATAACCAATCTAAACTAACAAAACTTGAGCACTCACAAAACATACAAGACAGGCATAAAAGAGAGGCATTAAGGGCCTTCATCAAGTTAAAAAGAAATGCATTAGGCAGAAGCATAAAAGAGAGGTAAAACGAAAAGGAATTATTGTCACATAAATCAAACATTGTATAGTTTATCCATTGTATAGTTGTTCCTCCCATTAACCAGAAAGTCATTATATCAAGCATCCCAAACCCATGATTCTAAGTCTAGTGTTCCTTTTTGGGGTTACACTTACCAGGGAAGCTAAAGTGGGCCTACTTGAAACCTGTGATGCATATGCTTGCCAGCCATTACAAAACAACTTTGACAGAAATATCAGAAGAAATATCATAACTAGCATATAAGTCCTTGATGATCCAACCTCGTCTAACCATCCAAAACTTACCTCTTTTGTGGACCTAACATTTATTGGGCAGTGAACAACTAATAGAAATAAGCCATGTCAGGTCACATGAATCCCATATTAGGTTTCTTAGCTTTTCAAATGGCAGGTAAGTTTACACATGAAGTAAGCTGTTATCAACTGACAAAGCAATCTCTCATTCCGAAAGTAGAAAGCTTTAACTTATTCTTTAAAAAAAAAACAAAATGATCAGAATCCAAAATTTCAGTTGATTAGTGCATATGTAAATGCAGTGCAAGGCATTTGGGAAACTGTCATTGAAACTGTTTGTTTTCAGGATATACTTTGATCTGAACAAAACAAACAGCTGCATTATGCACCGGTCACCAGGACAATTTACAGAAACAAATTAGATCCCTTATACAGCTCATGGAGTGTCCTGAAACATCCACTTGGTTAAGCAAATCTATATTCTAGTGATCTAAAGTCGATGATTCGATGTTTATTGGTCTAAAAACAGAACATTTGCCAATTCCAAATATGGATAACGTGAATTGCATAACCACAAAGCACACAAAATGCAAAAACACCAATATGAAAAAAAAAATACAGAAACCTTAATTCTAATTATTCAACTCTGAACACAAACTCGGTGCCATTGCATGCACCTCTACCAGATCTTTTAGATAGTCAGAAAAGATGATAACCTGGAGGCGACTGAGAACAGATGCAGGGAAGAGAAACGGCCAGCGGCGGACGGATGACGGTAGTATATGGGTTTAGGCGATGGAGACACGCATGCGACGGGAGCCTGGGTGAGAGAGAAGGCGGCAGCAGATGCACATTTAGTTTTTAACCCATCAATCAAAGCTACGTCGCTTTGATTCTTTAAGAAAACAACGTCGTTTAAATATTTTCAAGACAGCAAGGTTTCATGGAGGACATGGGCTCCTTTAGAAGCTGGAAGATAACCCCTTAACTCCAAGTATTGAAGGCTTATTAATTTTCTTCGGAGTCGGTCTAAATCCAACTTGAAGTCAATGAGTCCCATCCAATTTGACTAAGTATCAAGTCGAGTTTAGGTTTTTATTTTCTTAATTTCAAGCCAAGTCGAGCGGTCTCCTTACTTCTACATGAAACAACATCATTTTATGCTAGCCAAAACGATGTCATTCTATAAAATATTATTAGTGTATTATGTTTATATTGAAATGAAATAAAAAATGTGGTTTCACAAAATATAATTGGTTTCTTATGTTTATATTGAAATGAAGTCATTTTGGCTAGAATAAAATGATGTCATTTTAGTTTAGAAATAACAACCCTCTTCTTCTCCTCTCTTCAGCCATTTTTGCTATAGCATAATCATTTTAGTTTAGGAATAACAACCCTCTTCTTCTCCACTTTTCAGCCATTTTTGCTATAGCATAATTGAAAATGAATCATATCATTCTTGACTCTATACTGCAATTATGAATGATTGCAAGCTTTGAACCTGTACATTGTTATTGCTTCCTCTCTAACCCCCTCCTGCTTTGATCTCTCATTGTTGCTTCCTTCGACCTTTGAATCAGTAGTGGTGGTGCTGTTGCTGCTATTGCTGGGTCTTCTCTGTATCATTTTCTTTAGCCTTAAGCCTCTTATCCTTTCAATAAATCATGTGATCATTTTTAGTCATTCCAACATATTATTTTCTTGTTTTTTTGACTTGACTATTGGACAAAGAAAATGTTGTTAATGTATGCCTTACATCTCTACAAACTGCTTGCCATTGGTAAGTAACACTTACGGTTGATGCATTTTTGAACCATATATATTCTCAAGCTTGAAATTTTTTATTCTGAATTTATGTTTGATAATAATGACAAAGTTGAAAATTAATAAAATATAATTGAGAAAATGTAATTGTTGGGACCTGATCTCGAAACCGGACCCCAATCGAAAAACGAAAAACGAAAAGCGAAGCAAAGTGCGGAGGTGAAAAGAAAGGAACCTAACGAAACAATGCACGGATCGTGAAGACAAAGCGGAAGCATCGAATCAAAACGAACGAATTGGAAACATACAGCGGAAACGAAATGAGAACGTCTTTCCGTGTGCTATGTGTTTATGTGGGTTTGGTTAGGTCCCCTCCGTTGAGTCAATGCACTGGTCTCGTTTTAAATGCCTTCTTCCGGCTGCCCGTTAGTGGCATAGGAGTTCCGATTACGGACTCCCCTCTGTTCACGGCTGCACAGGACCGCTATGTGGGACTGTGCAGTACGTTCTGTTTGGACCGAAACCAAACCATTCTGCTATGTTATGTGATTTTTTTGTCTTTGGTGTTGTATATGGCTTAGAAAGCCATTAAAGTTGTAGTGTATTCTTTACGAAAATAAATTCCAAATTTGGAGTATAGAATTGACATATAAAATTTTGAGTAGGGTTTTGATATATGAATGCGATTGGATATGAATCATAAATTTATAATTGATTTGTGTTGGATGCTGTGGTATAATCCACAAACACACGCCGGGGTATAACCCCCAAACACCGAAGAGGTGAGGTGTGGGGTCCAACAGTAATTATTGGAAATTTACAAATGGAATAATCCCGCATTGGAAAGAAATATAAAAATGAAGTACCTTATATACAAAGAGGACTCATCACATATTGCTTTAAGGTTTTAGATTGAGATATGATGTTTTAGTTGTATATGAGCTTGTTTAGATTTGGTCCAATTTTTTCTAAAGCTCCTTTAAACTTATTATTGCTATTAGAACCAGGTTGAAAGAGCTTAATGAATAAAGATTCATAAATTTGAGTTAGATGAATAGTAGTTCATAGAGTGACTTAAATTGTTTAATTTTACATTAATATAGGTTGGGCGAGTTAGTCTAATATGGATAGATCCACTCGTAAGGGAACCCCATAACCTCAAGGTAATAGATTATGAGTCCTCTTTGTATATAAGACACTTCATCGTTATGTTTCTTTCCAATGTGAGATTATTCCACTCGTAAATTTCTAACATCATATATATCCCTTACAAGTGGATCTATCGACATTAGACTAACTCCCCTCAACTTATATTAACGCAAAGTCATTTGAGTTAGTCCATAAATAACTATTCATCTGACCCAAATCTATAAATCTCTATTCATCAGGCTTTTCCAACCTGACTCTAATACCAATAATGGGTTTTAAGGGGCTTTGGGAAAAATTCAACTAAGTCTAATGTGAATAGATCCATTTATAAGGGGAAGATTGTTGGATCCCGTTTCCGAAACCCAACTACTTATACAGATTCCCTCATACGCACCTTAGACATTCAAAAATCGGTATAAATTTTTTTTTTCATCTTAATCATCTTAAATCCATTTTCAAACTACAATCGAATGTCCAAAGTTGTTGCATAGTTCCAATTGCTTAAAGTTGCTTTCTAACTACTTACCATAAGAATAATGCTCTTTTGACCATATGAATAGTAAAATGTCAAATTTCGATCCTCATAACTTTTCACTCCTAACTCCGATCAAGACCTATCATACCTCATTTTAAAGATAAAAACACCCTCTACATTTCTCGTGAAAGACGG
>JANIPN010000002.1:40623527-40642191 GCA_027478595.1 Erythroxylum anguifugum
AACTTTGATGGTATGAGGTTTATTTGACTGATTTTGTTTGTGATTGAGAATGTATGTCTGATGAGGGTAATGCTTCCGCATTTCAAAATATGCTTCTGCGTAGTATTCCTTTTGGTTGTCTCGACGATTCACCCGGGGCTCGGCCTTGAGGGTCGGGACTAGGGCCCAACGGCCTCCGTCTTTGCTTCCGTTCCGGATAGTTGGATCTCCGGTACCGGGGTCCAGCGCGGTATGACTGGATCTTCAGGATCGGGATCCAACAAGCTCGATATCCATAAGGGATATGGGCCAGCCCAGTATCCACTAAGGGATATGGGCCAGTGAAAAAGGCACTCAGTCACAACAAAGTAATAACTAAAAGTGAGTCTCATGAGCACTGCATATACGTATGGCATGTATGATTTAAATCGGTTGAATGATTTCTGAATGTGATATGTGTTATGTGATTGAGTGAGCCATTGAGGATGGTTACTCACTGATTCGCAAAACTCACCCACAATTTGCAATTATTTTTCAGGCTCTAAAGTGTACCCCGTTAAACAAACGGGAGTATACCTACTACATTTAAGTAAGAGATAGAGGTCGGGATCAGATTATATCTGCATTTATATTTTCTTATTTTTGTATCCAATGGAGTCTTCCGAAAATTTTGTATCATGTGTATATGATTGTTTCTGTTTTGTAATAACTTTCCAAAGTGGAAAGGTTTGTAAAATAGATTGATCAAAGGATAATGACATTTGTGATCTCGAGTTTTTTGAAATAAAAGTATGAGCCCGAATTTGAATATTGATTTCCGCACACATGTATGAAAAAATTGCATTAAGTCTTAATGAGTTTTTTATTGTTTTAGCATGCCGCCCTTGGGGGATTAGCACTCCGACATCACTTAGGATGTCCGGCACATGTCTTGCGAGGGTGGGGTGCTACATATATTCTTAGACAACATATTCTTATTCATTGATTCTAATGAATTAATTTTATTCTTCAAAGATGCATCATTGTTTTTAGACTTCTCAACCTCTTTGAAATACTACACAGTTTACTTTTTATAATAAACATACAGTTTATGATATACATCTTGTAATTCATCAAATTCAATATCTGAGTCAGAATAATATACCTCATCTTCTTCTAAATCAGCCATAAGACAAACATTGCTTACTTCTTCAAACTCTTCTTCATCAAAAAATTCAAAATCTTCATCAGAACAAGCCGCAGTCATAGCTTGCTTTCTAGTTTTTCTATTTTTAGTTTTGTCCTTTTGAAGAAGAAGAGGACATTTTGGCCTAGTGTGGCTAGGTTTCTTGTTGTGATAATATATAATTTTGAATATTCTATATATTGCTACTGCTGCCACTGCCTTTTGATAGGAACCTATTGTTTCTAGTTTTATTATTTCCTTTTTTTTTCTTTATCATATTCTTTTTGTAAAAGTGTGCTTATTTTCTAACCATAAAATTGAATTCATCATCTCCATCTATCTTCAATTTAATGTTGCTTTCATCACTATTAGATGGAGCTGATTCATCAACAACTTTCAGAACCATTCCTTTTTTAAAGGAGGATCCTTCATCTCGTCTAAGTTCTACTTCATGGATCATCAAATTTCCTCTTAGCCGATCAAGTGAGATAGTGTCTAAATCCTTTACAGTTTCTAGGGCTATCACTTTGGGTCTTCATTCCTTTGGTAGTGACCTTAGGATCTTTGTTCCAAGCTCATCATTGGGATATATCTTTTCCAAGTTTTTAAAGAATGTGATGATGTTGAATCCTCCAAAGAATTCGTCTATTGTTTCTCCCTGTTTCATACTAATAGTTTCATATTGATGCACCAAAATAATTATCCTATGTTTCTTTACCTCATTTGTTCCTTCAAAGGTAACCTGAAGTTTGTCTCACATTTCGTTTGTTAAAAAAGAATATGATATCTTTTCATATTTTTCTAGAGAGAGTGCACAAATTAGATGATGTCCAATTTTAGCATTCAACTGAGCATTTCTTCTATTAACATCAGTCCATAATTCTACATTCAGGAGTTATATATCCCATTTTGATAGCTTGCCAAACTTCAATATCCACTAATTAGATATAAATTGTCATTCTTTCCTTCCAATATGAATAGTTGTTTCCATTAAAATAAGGAGACTTTATGATAGATTGTCCTACAAGATTTCTCAAGTTGATTGCTATGATCTATTAGATACTGTAAAACATAATATATGTGAAACCAAGGCTCTGATACTAAGTGATAGAACAAACACACACAAGGGGGAAGGGGAATTATATGGGACTTAAAAATTTTCGCAAGTTACTATTAATTCATATAAATGATAAGAGCCTATTAAAAATTTAAACGAATAAGCCTACTAAAGATTAAAATGAGAGGAACCTGTTAAAAATAAACGAAAGGGGCCTCTTGCAAACTGAAAACAGTATTAACTAAAATGCAAAAATTTAAAAGTTAAGGAAAGAGAAAGAACGACAAAGGTAATTTATATTGGTTCAACTTATAACGAAACCTACGTCCAGTCCCCAAATATCCAACTTGAGTGTTTCACTAATAAATCTCCAATTAGTAATTTAACGAACCTCTCCAAACTCACAAGTATATATTTTTCAAGGTCCTTTAACCTTCCATACTAGTAGTATTTAACAAGCCTCTACAAGCTCTCAATAAATGAAAGTAGGATTTGCCTAATATGAGCTTCAATAAATATTGATCTCTCTCTCAATAGAGTGTTTTTACTTTCTAAAGCTCAGAGGGTATAAATGTAACTTTTCTAGAACAAGTACTGATGCTACTGATGTATTTCAAAAATTTGATATGTGTGATCGAATGCAGTAGTTCTCCTTAAATAGAAATTCCTTTCAACTAGTCATTGCTTTTGAATCGACTTTGATTTTGTTAAAACGTCTTTCTCACTATCTTTGATAGAATGTTCAAGTATCTGGTTGTTTCAATAATCCTTTGACTGTGTCTTTGAAGCCACTATCGAATTAGTTGAATAGAAGAATCCTTTGTCTGTATATAAACGATGAGCTTATCTATTCTAGATTCGTCGAAACTGTTTCTTACTATCAGAATGAGTTTGTTAGATTGATACCTTTAAAATAGGAAAATGTTTTTCTTTTTATTTAAAGAGATAACTAAGTTATAAATATATCCTGATCTGTCAGGATTAATCAAATAATTTGAATTTTGAAACATAATTATTTATTGATTGTTATCATCAAAATCTATAATTTAAAAACCTTGAGCTAACAATTGTAAGTGATAAACAAATTGTGGGTTGGTGATGGTGAGGCTTGTTTATGATCATCAACGAGGACAAGCGTAAGGGGCTTAGCATTAGAAGGCAACAAAGAGATGGCTTCAATAAGAAGTGTGGCAAAAAATTCATCTACGAATACAAGCTTTGATTCATTGTGGGTTAAGATAACTGAAATTGTGCGGGCATTAAGGCGAGTGTTGATTGCGTTAAATATGGCTCCGAGCATAGGAACAACAAAATAGAGCTCGTAAATGGCGAGGATGTTTGGAGCCACGATAGACACTACATGGCCTCGCTTAATACCCAAAGAGCAAAGAGATGTCACTTGGAGGCATCTTTGGTGGGTCATTGACCACGTGTACGTGACTACATCGTAAATGATGGAAGGCCGTAAATGTTTAATTTACTATAATTATACTTATTTTTGGTATTTAATTCGTATAGGTAATAATTGTCTTCTCATACTAAAAGGAGAAGAATTTACATGAAATCATAGTATGAAATGAAAATTTGAAGAAACTTAAGGATACACAATTGTGTATTGTGTAAGTCTCTATAAACGTGTGAAGATTGAAGAATTTTGATTTTGAACGTGTAAAATTACACGCCTATGTATATTGATAATACACGACCATGTATATTATCCATGTAATTCCTTGTGCCTGTGTGAAATCATGAATTCAGGTGTTTCTAGAGATACGTAGTCACTCACACGTTCGTGTAAATTGACCATATATAACCCAGAAACCATAGTTATTGCTATAAAAATATGTGAGGGAGGCAAAACAAGGAGAGATGATTTTTTAAGTGAGTTTAAGTCCCGAGAGACATAAAGAGGCAATAGTTCTAATCAAGGGACAAGGAAAACACGAAGATAACGTCAAGAGATATGATAGATAACAACATATAATCCAAACTTGCGAAAGATTCATTAGAAGAAAAAAGGTGATTTAGAATTATGATTTCTTTGTTTTCTAGTTATTCTTCTACAGTGTTTGTTATTCATTTTGTTTTCTATGGATAGTAACTAAACTTATTTAGTGGCTAGGTGTGATGAACCTTAAATTGTGATAGTAATATGACTTGATCTTTTATTCAATGCAACTTTATTGATTGGTTTATTACGATTCAATTATACACTTTATTATTTTTATAATATATCTGAAACATTAGTGCATGATTTGATTTCATATGATTGAAATTGATAAATCATCTTGCATGAATAGATCTACCATAATTGGAAGGAGTTGCATGCAAACCTAGAGGTAGGTCGATATAAATCCTCTAGATTAGGGTCAAACCTAATAGCAGAATTCACGAATTGATAACGCAATCCTAAGGGTTTAACTAAAAATATTTATGTTAATCCACTGATAGATTTGTTGTTAAAATTCTTGAGAAAGATATTAATATAAGATAGAAATTTTCATGGTCCAATAATCAATAATATAATTGCATAATAAAGGGTTACTAGTTAAGGGTTTCTTAAGGGAATTCATTACCTAAACACTATTATTTGAATAAATTCTTCTTAGTATTTTCCTTTTTCTGTGTTCAGCATTATTTCCAATCTTATTTTATTTGTTTAGTTTAATTTTTAATTAAAATCCAAAATATGATTCATATATTAGATAATAGAAAAAGGGTAATTACTATTACTTATAGTCTTTACGGGATCGACCGTACTTGTTTGTGTTAGTTATAGCTTTGTCTTGCATTTATGGTAATTTTAACATTGATAAAACACACCGATCAAGTTTTTAGCACTGTTGTCGATGATTATAATATTAGGAAAGCCTAGTTTTATTAATTTAACAAATAGTTTCTTATATTTATTTATTTCTATTTTTATTTATATGTTTCTATTTTATTTTTATTGACTTATTCATTTATTCAACTTTTGCACTTCTCTATTTTGATTTGGTGTTTTTGGCTTATTTTTAGGATTTATGATTCATCGTCACAACTACAAACCACATTAGAAGGATGGATAGGACAATATTATCACAGGAGTTATGATATATCATCGTATATGGCAACATCACAATATCATAATGAGAGGTATGGAGACATGTATTCGGAAGCTCAACCGATATCTATATTGTGTTGTAATATTTGTGGGAGTAACCATTACAATCATGAATGTCAGACACTAAATTATATATGATAGCATCCATATGGCATACAAAACCATCCTTAGAGTACATCATACTAGAATATTTATAATTAAGAATGGAGCAACCCTTACATTGACGAATGGAATGATTATGCTTTACCTGAATCTTTACAATAACAACAACAACAACAATGTGTTTTAGATATAATGACAAAGTATTTAGCCAAAAATGAAGCAAGCCAACGTAAATTCGAAGAGAGATTTTCTTCACCTGAATACATTGAGCATAATACTACATATTATTTAAGCTTATTAATGCTTCAGAGTGAAGAAGAGACAGAGGTCGACTTCATGAATGAAATTTCATTTCATAAAGATGAGGAGGTAGTTACTTTTTAGAAGAGCAAGAAAAACAGATGACAGAGAAAGTAAAGGAAGAAGAAGATAAGGAAGCCTCTGCCTAAGAAAAGGAAGTAGACAAGTTGCAAAAGATAATTGAAACAGAAGAGGAAGAAGTCTTTGTCCTGGAAGAGAAAGTAGAAGTCATCAAATTTTTAAGCTCCATTATTTCTTTCATGTACGTTATCATGTCTAGTTGAATAATTCTAGAACTTGTTATCAGTATATATATTGAGACCACATTTGTTAAATTAGAAGTATTGAAGTGATAAAGGCACTTAAATTTAACATTTGATTAGCCTTTTTTTATAACTACCCTACTATATTTTATCCCTTAGGGTAACCAAGTTTGATCCTTAGCCTTTTCATTGATTATAACCCCAATATTAACTTTACCTTTTTTTGGAAGCTTTGTTATTAATTTAAACTCTAAAAGTATTTACAATTACTTGATTGCTTGAAATTTAGAAAGGTCCAATATTTCTTTAATTGTGGTGCATGATGAATGCTCAAAAATGATTTTTTAAAAAAAAGTGTGTTTCGAGCATAGAAAAGCATAGAAAAAAGAAGTGCTTGAGTTATGGTACTAATGGATTCATGTATGACGGACCTATATATATTGTGAAGAATATGTTTTCTTTAATGTTGTTTGTAAGTTTCTTTCAATTTTATCAACCTTTATATTATCCCAATCATACCTTACTTAAGCCCTATTAAACCCTTATAAAGACCTTTTGATTTTTGTTCCTAGTTTACTCATAAGTGGTAGAGATATGGTAGCATTGCAAGCCTGTGGTTAAAAGTTATACTATGTATTGATTTGAGAGTTATTACACTTTTCGCCTTAAACACTTGAGTGCATTGACTAAAATCTGGGTGGGGTGTAAAGAATTGTGCTTTTGATTTCACATAGATTATTGATTTGATTATTATTGATATTGAACTATGAAGGTTAGTTTTAAAATAACTTGATTCTAATTGTATGCTAATTTGATTAATATAAGATAATGATTTAGAATGTAGATGGACAGATTGAGGTTATTAAGGGATAGATGTTTGTAAGATTGATAATTTAGATTATGATTTGCTTGAGGACTAACTGTGGGGATGTTTGATAAATTCTTAATCGACTATAATTATACACTTATATTTAATGTGATTAGCTTGATATTCAACAGTTTTATAGTATTTTTGGTGCTTAATTCATTCTAAAGCATTTATAGGTAATGATTTCTTTCTCAGACTAAAAGAAGAAGAATTTGGATGAAATCGTGACCTAAAACCAAGATTTAAAGAAACTTGTGGATACACAACCCTGTACAGTGGTTGTGTAAGTCTCTATAAATGTGTGCAGATTGAAAATTTTTGGTTCTGGTCATGTGAAGTTACAAACCTATGTATGTTGCCTATATAAGTCTCTATGCTTATGTGAAACCATAAATTCAGGTGATTTTGGAGATACACGGTCACTCACATGCCCGTGTAAGTTGACTGTGTATAACTAGTTTTAATTATAAAAGGACTTGAGCGAAAGCAAAACAAGGAGAGACGAGTTTTTAAGTGATTTTTTAGTCATGAGAGGCATAGAAAGGTGATAGTTTTGATCAAGGGATGAGGAAAACACAAAGATAATGTCAAGAGATCCGATAAATAACAATTGCCAATGTAAACTTGCAAAAAGATTCATTAGAAGAAAAAAAGGAGATTTAGAAATATAATTTCTCTGTTTTCTAGTTATTCTTCTGCATGTTTGTTATCGATTTCATTTTCTATAGATGGTAACTAAACTTGTTTAGTATCTAGGTATGATGAACCATAAATTGTGATAACAGTATGACTGGATCTTTTATCCAATGCAATTTTATTGAATGGTTTATTGCAATTCAATTAGGCATATTATTTTTGTTCTAATATATCCGGAATATTAGTGCATGATTTGGTTTGATATGATTAAGATTGAAAAATCCTCTTATATGAATAGATCAACCATAATTAAAAGGAGTTGCATGCAAACTTGAAGATAGGTTAACATAAATCCTCTAGATTAGGGTCAAACCTAATAACATAATTTATGAATAGATAACACAATCATAAGGGTTTTTAACTAAAAAGAATTGTGTTAATCAACTAATGGATTAGTTGGTAATAGTTTTGAGACAGATTATTAACATAAGTTAGATTTTTTCATGGTCCAATAATCAATATTATAATTGCATGATAAAGGGTTATTATTTAAGGGTTTCTTAGGGGGATTCATTTCTTAGACACTATTATTTGATATTAATTCTTCTTAGTATTTTCCTTATTTTATGTTCAGTATTGTTTCCAATCTTAGTTTATTTGTTTAGTTTACTTTTTAATTAAAATCCAAAATCTAATTCATAGGTTAGATAATAGAAAATTGGTAATTACTAGTTCTTACAATTTTTATGGGATTGATCTGTACTTGTTTGTGCTAGTTATATCTATGCCTTTCATTTATGATAATTTTAATATTATTGATTTAATAATGCAATTCAAGGGGTTTTAACTAGAAATATTTATATTAATCATCTTATAGATTAGTTGTTAATAGTTATGAGAAAGATATTAACATAAGATAGAAATTTTCACGGTTCAATAATCAATAATATAATTGTATGATAAAGTATTATTATTTAAGGGGTTCCTTAGGAGGATTCATTACCTACACACTATTATTTAATATTGATTCTTCTTAATATTTTCCTTATTCTGTCTTCAATATTGTTTCCAATCTTAGTTTATTTGTTTAGTTTAATTGTTAATTAAAATCTAAAATATGATCCATAGGTTAAATAATAGAAAAAGGATAATTACTAGTACTTACAGTTTTCTTGGAATTGAACCGTACTTGCCTATGCTAGCTATAGCTACATTGTACACTTGTGGTAATTTTAATATTCATGACTTTATAAGTATTACAACAAGAGTTCCCGCCGAGGAACACAATCAACCAAAAGTGAAACCTAAAATAAAAATATTTATAGTTAAAAGTTTTATATTTATATTACATATATAGAATTTAACATATGCATCAAATATAAATGAAATTAAAAAAGAGAATAAATGGAAACCTGAAACTTTATTCAATCGAATATCCACTAAGACTGTCAACAAATTGCATAAAGATAACTTACATTTTGATCATGTAGAAAAAAAACTATTTGAAGATTGCATAGAACAGAGACTATCGAGAGATTGCATAAAGGTGGCTCAACTTACAAAAAGATAGCTCAAATTTTGATCATGCATAGATGAACTTGCATACAATTGATTAGACAATGCACCAGTGCACCTAGTTGGCTCAATACTTACTTTATTAAGACTTCAACTAAGAATATTTCATGACATGACATGTTAAAGGGCACAAAACAAGTCTATAGATATATAACATGAATGAGAACTTAACAGATGAGGATAAAAGTGATAAGTTGAACCTTGTCTTGTTTTTATATGATTATTCTTTCAATTGTAAACTAATTTTTAAGTCTTATTATATACATTTATAAGTAGATTTAAGCAAGATCTTGAAGCTAAATAGCTTTAAAGTTACATCAATTTGATACAATTATTATGAGTTTATAAGGGAACATGTAATGCAAACACTCTACCTAAAAGTAAACGATGTTTGAGGTAGGACTATCCATTAGAATAGATTATGGTATTGTGGAACTGAAAATTAAACCTATCATACACAATAACTTTTCATGTTAAGGTAATAAGTTGGAGTAGAAAAGGGAAATTGAGTCTTCTACAAATTTTTGTAACTCAAGTAGTGAAGTCCATAACAATATATAACATAAAACATGTAATGTAATATCAAGATTTCACCTGCTTCTTCTCCTGCATCCATCTTTATATTGTTATGTCTAATACAATACCTAAGTGACGTTAGATATTGTTTGTTTTGGCTTCATTCTTAAAAGTGTTCTTTTTTCATATACGATAGGATGAAGTCACATGTTGTTATGGCTTCATTAACATATTAAAATTTGCCCACTCAAATAACCTTATTAACATAAAAAAATTAGACGAGACCACATCGGAGGCTAGTCATAACACTTATGTCCCCATACAGGATAACCTCCCATGTGTCATTTACAATATGACAAGCAACTAAAAAACATGAAAAATTGTAACAGCCAAATGTAGATATTATCATTGAAGTACTATGAAGCAAACATGAACAAGAACCAATAAGAAATATCAAAAATTGAAGCAACCAAAAGCAACTACGATAATTAAAGTAACCAAAAGCAGATACAATAACTGAAGAACCCAAAAGTAGATACATATGGGTACACGAACAAGAAGCAACAAAAAAGACAAGAAAAGTAGCCAAAAGCATATAATAGAAATAGCCATTAAAGATGTTGTAAAGTTTAAGATAGTGAACTTTAGAGGTGACCAGCAACGAATGCTATAAAGACGTCAGCTCTTCACGACGAATGGTGATGGTGATGAAGGGCGATAATATACAATAAAGATTAGGGTTGATTGAAATAATTAAAGCTTAAGATTGGGGTTTTTTTTACTTCAATTAATGAACCAATAAGTTTATTAATTAGCTTAATTTATTTAAGTTAAATGTAATTCAATTTTATAATAATAACTGAGTAATTTTAATAATTTATTTTATACAAGAGGGTCCTACACTGCCACGTAAGACTCACATAGCATAGTGAGACCCACGTCAACATTAAAATAATATTAATATCTACCACGTTAATTAACTCAGGGTTCAATTTGAACGTTTTTAAAACATTCGAAATATTAAATTTTAATTTTTCAGTAGAGGTAAAACTTAGGGTCTCTTTTGCCCTTTTTGCCCAAACTAAATGCTTTGAAATGTTAGGATTTAAGTTATATTTTAATGAAAAAAGTTTAGATTTAAAATGTACTTTAAAGCTATGTTCGGTTGGACGTAAAGTTTTTAATGGAATGGAACATAAATGCATGTAATATTAGAAAGTTGTTGTTTGGGAGGGATGGAAGGGTTCATAGTATAATATAATGAAATGTTGATTGGATGAACGATTTATAATGTAATATAGTGTATCATTTTACATTCCATCCTAAACCCCTCAAATTGGAGGTTTTCTATTTTTACTATTAGGGATAGAATGGGATGTAATATGAGACTCTCCACTTCCATCCCATTCTATTATATTTCATTATAAAACTTTCTCCCAAACGATCTAATAATATTACATTCTATTTTATTTCATTAAAAAAACCCCAACCAAACATAGCCTAAGACTTTATACCTTTTGTTCCAATTTTTATAGATTTTATAATTAAAAGCTTGTATGATATTTTTAAATATATATTTAAAAAATTATGTAATATTTATTAAATAAAATATTGAGTATATGTATCAATAATTAGATTTTTAAATTAAACAAGATTTTATTTAAATGATTATTTAAAAATGAAATTATTAAAATTTAAAAAATTAAATATTTAATTCTTAAAGAATTTATGCAATTTATTAGCTAACATTCGATACTTAAATTTATAAAGCCTCCTCCAAATTATTTGAGTCATACCTAAAAAGATAAAAAATGTATAAAATCTGATTCAATCATAACATAATCATTAATCCGTTGTATAGAATCCGTTTATTTGAAAAGGGTGAGGTCATACTTCTGAAGAAATAATATGACGTCTAAGAAGGGGCATCAAATCAGTTGTTCCATGATTGTTGTTCTTATGCTAAAATGTTGATGTTTTAATAAAACTCAAGGGCTGGCTTTGCTCTTGCCTCAGCCAAGTCGATGCCCCTTCTGTGTTTTGATTTTGCTTCCCACCTTAACTCTTTCTTTCCTCTTTTTGGTTAATTCATGGAACATCTACGTCTGTCCTAGATCAAGTTTTGAAGGCTGAGGTATGCTCTTTTTGGACAAAGCTTCATAACTTTGTTCTCCATCAACACTAATATAGTGGTTGTGAACCCACCCTCTTTCTTTTGATTTTGTTTCCCGCCTTTACCGATGATGCTTGATTGGACCTAATTCTTCTCTCTTGTGCTTACATTCTTGTAGTTATTCTTCTCGCTGGGTTAAAGCTTAAGAGAATACGTAGTTGTTCCGAAGGTTAGGACTTTCAGTGTCATATCAATAACATCGAGACCTGGGTGCTTTGACTGATTTTTTTATAAAAAAATTTACCTATAGCTTTGGTTTGCCAGTTCTATAATCCTTTTATAACATGTTTAAAAATTCAAACCATCCTTATTGCTAGATGACCATCCTACTAGATGCTACATTTGCTTTGGTGCTAAGTTGTGATCATTGTATGTTTTTAAAAGCTTGGTTTTGTTGCTACATCTGAACCATCCCTGTTGCTAGATGACCCTCTCATTTGTTTTTCATATTTATTGGGTTGTGTTCATTTCATTTCACTCCTTTCGTTTGTTTAACCATGGAAAAATTCAGTTTGTGTATATCAGACAAATGCTATGTTTGTCGAATTAATAGGAATGATTTCTCTGCTAAGAAAGAGCTCAAGGATGGGATAGGTGTCTTCTGGTGTCATTATGCAGGCTGAACTTGGTGTAGGAAAAGAAAGCTCATGGTCCTAGGAAGTATCAACTTTAGGGGTAACTATACAACTGGACTGTTTATAGGATGAATATCCAGTTAACTAGTTCATGGTAGCTTTTGTAGCAAAGTATGCTAAAATGAAAAAGCCATAAATTCCTTAATGCGGGATGGATCTTTTAAGTGGTTCATAGCACACTTTTTGGCATTGGGTAGGAGGCACAAAGCTTCCTATTGCTTCCACTGTGGTGGTAACAATCAATTGAATGTTGTCGTTAAAGCACGAGATGAGAGTTTATGATCTTAAAGATGAATTTTATATCACAATCTCTGCATTACTGAATTGGATCTTGGAAATAACTTGCTTACGAATAGGGTTTTGTGTTTTCAATGCATATGGCAGTTTCTGCAATTGTCTGAGTGTGAAATTTTTTTATGCTTTTGGTTTTGTAATCCATTCTAAAACACATTTATTTATTTTCTGGTTAATGCTAGCTTTTTTGCATTTCATCCAATTCACATCCGGATATGGTCAATGATAATTAAGGCATAGTTATCTATTTGATTTGCCATGTTTGCTAAGCTTCGTTGGCTGCTTGAATTTGGTATATTTTAACAGCTAGTGCAATGCTAATATAAATACTATTACACAACTTGACTAAGAAAGTGGTTGAGTTATTATAAGTTTGTTTCACATAAATCAATTGCATTAGGAATGCTAGAATTGCTGCTTGGAATTACTAGGTCAAGTTAAAAACTAAAGGGTAACAATATATGCTTATAATTGTCGAAAACAATCATCCCTAAGGTTTAGGTTTAAGATTAGTGGATTCAGTGCTCCTAGTATAACTATTCAATAAGACCAAGAGTTTAACAAGCCATTAGAAACAAAGTAAGCAATTTTTTTCTTGTTGTCTCTCTCTCTCTCTCTCTATATATATATATATATAGATATGCGCACATACAACTACAAAACACAAGCTTTATTTAATATTGGATTGGAACCTTTCACAATGATAAGATCATTATATTGGAATGTAACTATCTTATTAGGTGGTTAACAACAAGTTTATTTATTTATGAAAAATAGCAAAAAAGAAAAAGGAGTAAGTAAGTAATACGCAATAAACAACTAGTTTCAGTGCCAGAATTGCTTTTTAGTCAAGTCATCTCATGAATAATGCCACAATTTGAAGTTTATTAATAATCTTGATCCTAAAACTAACAAGATTTTGAAGCTTAGTAAAAAGTCTCAAAATCTTATTCCTAGGAAACCAGGCCAGACTAGTCCTAAGAAAATCATCCAAAAGCTGTCGATTGACTAAGAAAATCATCCAAAAGAAGAGTCAAGAAATGATCTTTAAAGTCTCCAAACATTGTCTCCTCCTTTATTTCTGGAAGTTATAACTATTGGGCTAGTCTCTAGTCTAAACCAAAGTATTTATGTCACAGTGACAATGTTGTTTGGTTAAATCAATAATACAAAAGTTAGGAGAATGCATGATCATCTAATAGAGACAGCTAAGTACTTCATGATGGATAGGCATCTTATATTGTTTCTTTATCACATCAATGACATAGCATTTTTGTGCAGGTGCAACAGATTGTAGATATGGTTTCATTAGCCATTTGTGTTAATCTATGTTCATGTTTTCATTGGTGGAAGATCACTCGTTGGCTTTGGCTCTCGTAGTTTCAAGCCTTGCAACTTTTGCATATTTGCTATTTGGCTAAAAAATCTCTTTTAAACTTTAGGTCAAAAGGAAGAAAGCTTCACATGCCTGAATTTTTGAGATAGCAAAAATGAAAAATAGACCTATATTACATATTAGGCTAAGATAGCAAAAACGGTTCATGTAAGGCCCCAAAATATACTCTACTTGAAATAATACATGTTTATGAAAGTACATGTGTGATAGGAAGTTAGAATTGTGCTATAATTAGAATATGAGACATATGACTTGAATTTTTAATCAAGTGGACTATAGTTAGTAAATTGGAATTAATTAATACCATTAAAGAAATGAGGTATTTAAATGTATATTTGGACTAGGAAAATTATCAAGTGGCTAGTTAAGTTGGTACATGAAAATTAGAATGACTAAGCCTAGGAATTAGTGACATTTCGCATAGCTAACATTTGGCATCATTCAATCTGTGATATTTGGCAGCATAATCTGAAGACAAGTGGCCTAGTTAAAGTGTAACAAATGGAAGCTTAAATGGTGGGAAAGTGGGCTTCATGCCTTTGGTGTTAAGTGGCATCTTAAGCTAGTGACACCTAGCTAGTGATGAAGCATGTTTCTGTTGGAGTAATTCCAGCTTTCTTCATTCTTATTTTGCTCTCCACCGAAACCTCCCATCTTTTCTCAATTTCTGGACTTCTGTTCGAGTTTGGATCATTAACACTAGTAAGCTTTGTAAGTTGCTCAATTAAGAAGTAGGTCTTGTGATTTTATGTATTATTACCTTGTTGATGCTGAAAGTTGCACATTAAACTTAGGTACATGCTAGTTGTTTGGAAGCTTGGTTTAGCTGGATTCTTGGAGTTGAATTTGAAGTTTAGTGAGGTAAGGGAATATCAAACTTGGTATCATGTTAGAACATGTATTGTTTGATGTTTGCAGTAGATAAAATGTGTAATAAATTTAAGAAAGAACTGAGGTTAGAAACTTGATAAATGTTGGATACTTGTTAGAAGGAGTGGTTCCACTGAACAAAAATCGATATTTTAGCCATATCTTAACCTGTAGATATCCAAATGAGATGATTTTAAATTCATATTAATCTAGATAGATATATATACAACTTTCCTGAATGAATCGAATTTTATTTCTGTCACTAAGGGTTTTGAAATTTAGCTTGAAGTTGAGTTGTGGTTGCTGTCCATGGTTGAGAACAATCTGTAGTATTTTGGGTATAACTCTCAGATTAATGAACCAAATTGCATTAACTTTATTTCTTTTGAAACTTAATATATACAGCAACATTTGTTTAGAAGAACATATTGTCTAAAAATGCCAGTTTCTAGGTTAGAATGACCATACAAAACTGATCCAAAAACCTATCCTGTGAAAACAACGGTTTGGTTAATTTATTTGGTATAATAGGACTTAAATGGACTTGTTTAAGGTCTGCTATGAACTTAAATTGGTATTCAATTTAATTGAGTAACACTTAATTTAATTATAGATTATTAATTGAGATTATAATATAAAGAATGTATGGTTTAATAATGATGAATACAATATTGAATTGCTGGTTTGTTCATGAATGAATGAGTTCTAAAGCTTATGTATTATGAATTGGATATGGATGTTTGTGAATTGGGAATTTTTGCGATGATATTGTGATAATTTTCGGACCATCAAGTGTCCGAGGAGTTTGATATTTGGGATTGTGATAGAAGTGCTTTTTTATTTGTGTGAATATACATAATTTGTGATGACTCAATACCTCTATTGATGCGTTGTTGCACATAATAGTAATTGTATGACATGTTAGTTTGAAAATCAATGAATATGTCAAGTTGAATAAAATGGAATAAAGTGGTATGTGTTGCAATATGTTCCTCACATAAGAATTATGAAATGAACCTATTTTGTTTTAAAACTGTTAAGTCCTAGTTGTGAGTAAATAGGCATGCCTAGAAGGGTCTGCAGCTGCTCCTATGACACTTCAGTGTTTCTTGTTACTGACACTTCGGTGTCTTTTGTTATTGAGACATAAGTCTCTCCTATTATATGATACCGATCATGGTATTTCTTATATTAGTCCCGTTACCCACTTCTGTATAAAGGATTAACAGACTAACTTGTTTTGTATTATGTTATATGCTTAGTTCTGATATAAATAAGCTTTGATCTGAAAAATCTGAGCTCTGTTCTGAAATAAGGAAATTTTGTTTTGTTACAGACAAGTTTTGTTATGATATTATAATATTCAGCTTTGAAATTTGTGAGTTTTGCTTAAAAGCAAATGTGTAACATGTTCTGATATGTTAGATTTTGTTTTGAGATTTATGATATTTTGGTTCGGTTTGAAAATGGATAAATAAACACTGCTTATAATCTGATGTGATTTTGAATATGTAAATGTTTGGATGACTGTTTGAAACAGTTGTCAGCTTATATCATGTTTAGTTTATTCCCCACTAAGCTTTATGCTTAGCACGGTGGTTTTGTCCTATGTAGGTTCAAATAGGAGGGTTTGAAGATTGGGACAATAACAACCGCAATGGCCAATTTAGAATGTGTTTCAATTTGGGAATGTATGTTTGAGTTGTATGTAATAATATGAGACATGATGTATTTTGTTAAAAGTTTGTAAATATTGTAATATAGAGTGTATTTGAACTTAAGATCTGTACTGTTTTGTTTAAGGGTTTGTAATGTAATAACTTTAATTCAGGATGATGTTGTAATTGAAGCATGTATTTGGATAAATTCAGTATGCTGGTTAAATTCTATTTAAAGTTTAATATGTATGGAAACGTAATGATTGGTTGTTTGAATTTACGACAATGCTTTATATTTTTTTTATATATTTAAGTCCTGTTTTAGGTAACATCCGCATATCCTTCCATGGGGTATGTGGGTGTTACAATTCAGGTTTAGGTTTTCCTATGGAGCTTCCTCATAGATCCTCCTGCTGAGAAAGGGCATTTAATAACTAAGATAAGGTTAAGGTCTCAGTTCTATCTCTCCTCTCATTTCAAAATGTTAATTTTGTTATTCACTTTCATTAGTTAATTATCTTCATTTTGTTCTGTAACATCTATTAGGACTTTAATATTGCCACATGCAACTCATAAATGTAGAATAATCCTTTTATCGCTACCTTCTGTATTGTCATATGTTTCCAGAAAACTGAATTAAATTCCCTCGTAAGAATTGTTCAAGGGCAGTTGAACACAAATGAAGATGTACCTTGAAAGATTGATTCAAGCATAATCAAATAAATTGTCAAGTTTCTTACTTTCCAATAATTAGATAAAACAAAAAAAATGCTTATTTGTGAAATCTATGTGTGATAAAAGACCTAAAATTATTCTTACAGACTAAGATGCAACAATAGCAAAAGCTCTAGTACTAAGATGGCCTGAAACTCATCATCGCTTATGTATTTGGCATATATATCAAAATGCAGCCATCCATTTAAGTGGTGTTTTCTCTCAATTCAAAGATTTTGCTAGAGATTTTAGTTCATCCATATATGATTTTGAAGAAGAGGAAGTTTTGCAAATGTATGGAATGAGATGTTATGCAAATACGAACTTAAAGACAATGATTGGTTGAGGCACATGTTTAGGATAAAGGAGAAATGAGTTTTAGTGTATGGAAGACAAATGTTTTATACAGACATGACGACAACACAAAGAAGTGAGAGCATAAATAGTGTTGTAAAGAGGTATGCTACTTAGCAACACAAATTCTTGGAGTTTTTTCATCACTTTGAAAGACTCCTTGAAGATTGTAGACATAAAGAGTTAAAGGCTGATTTTAAATCAAGTACAAGTAGTCCCTCATTATTGTATCCAATTGAAACTTTGAAACATGCATCTAGTGTTTATACTCCTGAGGTGTTCAAGTGCTTTCAAAATGAGTGGTGTAAGTCTTATAATTGTTGTATTGAAAGTTTTAGAGAGGATGGATCAATCACAAAATATCAAATTACCCTTCATAAGAAGGGCTATTACCATACGGTTACTTATGATTCATCAAATGGAAAAGTTGATTGTAATTGCAGAAAATTTGAGTTTGTTGGAATTTTATGTTCTCATGTTTTGAAAGTTTTTACTGTGAAAAATATTATGGAGATCCCAAGTCAGTAAATATTGAAAAGGTGGACGCGTAAAGCAAAACTTGGATTCATGAGAGATGAAAATTCTAGAATCAACATAAGCAATTTGGATCTTAAGATATTTCAAAGTATGTGGTATAAAGAATTGTGTGGGCTATATGTTCAATTCGTTACAAAAGCATCTGAGAGTGAAAAGACTTACAAAATTGTTAAAGATTGTATTTTGAAGATGATGGAAATCGTCGATGCTAGACTACAAGGTAATGGATCAACTATCCAATAGTTGATTGCAAGCTCCAATGTTAGATTACATGTAATACCCCGCCCCCTATTAAGGGTTAGAACCCTAAAATTTGGTGCACGTGAGCTTAGAGACTTGAAGAGGGTGTGGGGATTGTGTATCCGTCAAACGGACATGGAAGTCCGTTTGACGGACAGCTTCGGGTGAATTGGAACAATTTGGATGGCTCATGTCCGTTTAACGGACATGCAGGTCCGTTTAACGGACC
>JANIPN010000002.1:40770232-40785768 GCA_027478595.1 Erythroxylum anguifugum
CAGGTTTTTGTTTTCAGTTTTTATATTGCAAATCTCAACCTAACAGTTTTCGTTTTTTTACAAAAAAAATAGAAACTAAAAACAAAAAACAAAAACCAAAAACAACAACAGAAAAACAAAAGTGGAACCAAACGCCCCCTTAAGTCATTGATTTTATCGAGTGTTGCTAATCTATCTCTAAGAACAAACCGCGGAAGGAGACCTTAAGCAGTGAATTTTTCAAACATACTACAATTAGATATGCGATATCTAGGGATGACGATAGGCTGGCTCATGGGCTAAATACGCTAATTTTTTTTAAATTAAAAATATAGAGTAACGTAATTTTTTAAATTAAGTTTAGGCTTGAACTGTTCAAGTTTAGGCTTATCTGAGGCCTAGTTATTCTAAGTAAAACGATGTTATTTTGCTTAAAATAATTGAGTCTCAAATTTCTAATTTCTAGATGCAACAAAGCTTCCTAAATTATAAATTTTAAAAATAGAAATATTAAGGAGAATAATTAATTGAGATAAAAGAATTTTCGATCATTTAACTTAAATATCGTATTTTATTTTGTTCACTTAATTATTAATCTTTTTGTTTCAGTCTTATGTTGATAAAACTTGTAACCGTGATTCTTAAGATTCATACTCCCTCCGATTCATAATAAGAGTCGTTTTAGAGGAATGCACGTTTATTAAGAAATTTAATGAAATATCTTATATACCCTTATTAATTACATGTTAAAGTGCCTTGAAAATATAATCTGTGTAATCTGTGTAATTAAGATGTGAGAGAAATTAAAGGGTAATTTTGGAAATAAAATTATAAATATGCATAAAAAGTCGCAAACGACACTTATTTTGAATAATTAAAATTCTTCTAAAAAGACTCTTATTATGAATTAGATGGAGTACTAAATAAGCCATCGGATGCATATGGAATATTATATAAACTCTTTATTTTAAATAAATCACTTATTAATGAGTTAATAATATCAATATCTTTTTTAATGTTGCCTATTTGACATAGATGGATCTTATATTAGACACACATCACTTTCTTCGTGAATCAACATATGTCAATTAACAATCCCCACGTCAATAAAATGTAAATCAAATTAAAGAACCTCTAAATTAATTTGGAAATTTAATCTAATCCCAAAATTAAATTAGAGATTCATGCAAATCCCAAAATTAAAACTTTAAAATAAATATTTCCAAACTAACTCCCGTTGTAATAGACCACAAAATACTTATTATAGTCCTATATAGTTGTCTAGATGGTATATCAGACATTCGTGTGCCACAAATGATTGAATAGATCTTGTAACTTAAAGTTATGTTATTATTAATATTAACCCTTTAGCCACGAAAACTGTAATTATTGATAACTTCTTTTTACTACTTTTACTTATTTAACAACTTCTTAGTAGATGGAAGGAGTCTTACCTTCGACGCTAGGGAATCTGTCTTATTTGTTATTTTTCCTTTACGTCAATGCTAAAGAAAACAAGTGGCCCGATGTTACTTTGTGAATCATTTACCATGCTACAGTTTCTCCTTTCTGTTGTTATTAGTTAAACGTACCATGATCCAATTGTCCAATTTTTACGAATTATAGTTAATTGTAATAAGATTTCAATTTTGAGTTTCACAATTTGCTTTTTTAAGAGCCTTTCTAGAAGGGTGAAATGTGTCTCCAACATAGAACTTGTTTATGCCACGTAGACTCTTCGTTATATGGAGTTCTTAGCAATGTCTAAAGACTAAAACAAAAAATACTAAGATTTAGAGATTAAAGATAAGATAATTAATTTTAAGGATTAAAAGTATGTTTATCACTTAAATAATTAATTAATGATAAAATTTTCTAAACTATTCTCCATATATATATAAAGAAATTCCTTTGAATTGTAGGAATAATGGTAAAAGTGTAATTTTCAAATTGATATTTAATCACATCTTCCTCTCCCTTCTATCATCTTAATTTTTTTTAGAAAATAAAGAAGTTGTATTAAGAGTTCATATAGTGATGCACTAGATGAAAATAGAAAGAATAATTCTACTAAGTGTATATGAGAACAACTACAATTAGAAAACTCTATCAAAGATCTTCTTGTAGTCAATGAAGCCTTAAGAGGTTGATGATTAAGGGGGAAACAATGTGATTAAGAATTTGTAAATATGTTTTATCATGAAGCCACAGTTTCACTAATTCTATTAATATCCCTTTAGTAATGATAATCTCCCTTATCAACTGAAGCAGAAGATGAAAAGAGCTATTGTTATCTATAGACTTCCCTGTGAAGATCCTTCTATTCCTCTCATTCTAGATTAAGTAAATAGTGTAACTGAGTGAGATTTCATATCACTTTAATAGTTAAAAGACACTTTAGTAAGCCAAGTTATGATATCCTTCCATTGGAAATACATACATCTTATGTTTAGTAGAGATTGAATCTCATTACAAAGTTGAGTTGAGAATTGACATCTAAAGGGGAGATGGTCGTGAGATTCAACTTTCTGACTGCATAGGATAGACATAGTGCTAAATGACTAAGAGAGTTTGATCATATGCTTGGTGTACAAATTCTCTCTAATTGCTAACTATAAGATGAAAGAGAATATAGGATGTTTAAGGGAAAACCATACTAGATTCCTCCATTCCACCTATTACTTGTTTTTTTTGAAAATATCCCAGCATAATTTTTTTCAATTACCTTACTTATTTTTCAACCAGAGAAATTTATCTTTTGAAAGCTAGTTAAGATGATATAGTGGGAGAAAGTTGATTATAATAATGAATCCTCTAGAAAGAGGAGGCCAACATCATGTTTAGCAAGTTTTATATAATAATAAACATGTCAATACCATAAGTATATGAATCTTATCTTATAATATCAAGGGTATCACTTTTATGAGGACTAATAGACACCTAACAACTTGAATAGAACTTTGTCTAAGGTACTAAAGATTGATTTGAATTAAAATATATAATTGAAATTAAAACAAATAATAAAACAAAACAAGTAATTAATTTATAAGTGAGTTGCCAGTGAATTTGAGATTGATCAAAGTTGAAGACTTAGGAACTATTTTATCCTTATTTTATTTCCCTTAATCTTGTTGATTCAATTTATGTTTGATCTAAGATATTCTAAAGTTTTGATTACTCTCTCTCAAGATCTAATCAACTAACCCTAATTGAATTTGATATTTATAAAACTGTAACCTCTCGACTGACAAAACAACTCCTAATTTGTTCAATTAGATTTGAAGCAATCCTATAGACAATTAATTTCACAATTAAGATTTCTCTTTAGTTGTTTGTTAATATGACAATTATAGGTCTATTAAGTTACCAACTCTCATTGCTCACCTAAACACATATGAATTGATTCGCTCTCTCGATTAATTACCAAATATATGAACAAAAATTATCACAAACATTCCTCAATGCATTGAATTCAACAAAAAATGAGGTTAATAAATAATTCAAGAACAATCCCTAAGAGGGATCTAGAAACTCGTAATAATGTTAAACATCATAGCAATCCAAATAAACATCCAAGATAATGAAAGAAATAAAGGGAAAAGAAAGAAAAGCTAGTTAGAGTCTTGATCTAGAAATTTGGAATTCTGTAAAGCTCTCTTTGATGTATTCCCTTTAAGTTGCTTTGATTTAGTGGCCGCTGCCTCTTTTGGCATTTTTCATGTTCTTTTATAATGATTGAGGGTTCTCGAGTTGTTTATAGGGTTCTTCCACTTATTTTGGTTCTAAAAATAGCCCTGAATTCTCAAAACTTGAAAAAAAAAACTCACACTTGGAAACACCTCCTAGCACGATTATGCATAAGGCAAGATCATGCCAGAGGCCCATTCATCTTCTCCATGCACCATTATGTATGGTGCATGATCGTGCCAGCCTATATGCCTCAAACATCTTCTCCATTCTTTAATTTCCTGCACATCAAACACCTCTCAAAACATAAAATTAAAATCAAATTCTTGCTCTAAACCCAACAAACACTTAGAATACATACAAACACTAACAATAACACAATTCTAAGCTTATAAACATGATAATCGTCTAAGAAATACTTAAAAACACACTTAAACACCTAGAAAAACATAATACAATCTACACCTATCACACCTTATGTTATCTTCGATGATAGTTGACACCTTTCTATTTTTGGCATATATCTCCTTCGAGAGCCAACATTTGAAAGCTAAAAAGGGGTCTAAGCGGATGTCAGTAATCATACCAGAGTGAAGTTTTTACTCCATTCCCTACCTTAGCCCCTATGTTTAGTCTAATATTATCCTTAATTTGAGAATTTGTCTTATAACTTATAAGGTTAAGATATTGTCGTTCCTTTCCTTCATCATCTTGATAACATGACTTTGGTGGAAAAAAACAGTTATCATGTTCCGTATAGAAGAAAGAGAGAAGACATGATCTTTCCTTATAAAAACAAAAACATGTCGTAATTGGTAAGAAAATCACTATAAAATATCTTGTTGATCATTTATATAATTATATCATAATAATTCTTGATTTAATATCTTAAATGGAAAATTATTGATTCTCAAAACCATGCTCTGATACCACATGTTAATCTTTCTTACATGATAAATTGTAGGATCTTAGAATCTAATAAGTTTTCACAATAACATAAGCGTACCTTGAACCATCGTTTTTTCAGATACTTCCTGAACAGATAATCTTCAATAATCTTCTACATGTTAATCTGCTACTAGTATAAGTTCTACGTTTGTAAAGGCTCTGGTAACGATATAATTGTCACTGTCCATTTGCTTCATCTTTTTTGCTACCTACATTCTAACTATGCTTTTAACTTCTGAGTTTATCTTTAATGTTACTGTACATAAGGTTAATTTGTATGTGAATTTCTTGAGATATGCATCTTATTGATAAGTTGTTTTTGTCCTACTAAGTTGTTTTGTTTTCTTTTTTCTACTACCAAAAAGTTGTTTCTCCATTTTTAGTGTCTTTTGTATTCAGTGGAGATTGTTGTAGAAACTATGATACAGAGATCTTTTTTTGGCAGGATATTTTTGGATAACTTACTTCATAAAGTATGCATCTAGGAGACAAAGTGGATGGAGGTTAAAGCAAAAGAGGTTCAAATTATGGTACCCAGGGGGTTCGAGACAAAAGAATGGGGTAGGTATCTTAATTATTAAGAAACTTATAAGTTATATTGTGGAGATCAAGAGGACAAATGATAAGATTATGGCTGTTAAGATTGTGGTGAGTAGTGTTGTTCTCAATGTGGTGTGTGCGTATGCACCTCAAGCAGGTTTAGAAGAACAACCCTACCAATGAGAAAGTTATTTTAGGAAGAGGTTTTAATGGTCATATAGAGGCAGCATCGGAGTATCTATAGACTCATGGGAGTTTCGGATACTAAGATAGGAATGATAGTGGGATTGCTTTATTAGACATAGCGGTAGCATTTAAGTTAATGATAACCAATTCTTTATTCAAGAAGAACGAGGAACAATTGGTGACTTATAAGAGCAGATCCATGAAGACTCAAATTGATTATTTCCTTATAAGGCAGAGCGATTGAAATAGGTGTAATGATTGTGAGGTGATTTCAAAAGCATGCTTAACAACTCAGTATAGAATGTTAGTTTTAGATCTTGAAATTAAGGGATGGAGGAAGAAGAGAAATAATAGGAGATGTACTAAAGTTAGATGGTGGAATATAAAAGGGGAGATGATGGAACAATTTAAAGATAGAGTAAGAAATGAAGTCGAATGAAAATTAGAAGGAGATGTTAATCAAATATGGGAGGGAGTAGCAAATCTGTTAAGGAATATTGCCAAAGAGATCTTGGGAGTTTCTAAAGGGTCGAGGGGTGGTAAGATGAAATCTTGGTGGTAGACTGAAGATGTTTAATAAAAGGTAAAGGCTAAAATGGGATCATATAAAGCTCTATTGGAAAGTATCATAAAGGCTGAGAGAGAAGCTAATAAAGAAAGGTACAATCTGGAAAAGAAAGAGGCAAAGAAGACAGTCTTCATGGCTAAAGGCAAAGCTTATGAGAATTTGTACAAACGATTGGATACTAAAAAATGAGCAAAGGACATTTTTAAGTTGGCAAGAGTTAGGGAACGAAAAATGAGAGACTTAAACAAAGTTCAATTTATAAGAGATAAAATAAGGTAGGTGCTCATAAAGGAAAATGACATCAAAAATAGATGACAGAAGTACTTCTATGACCTTTTTAATGAATGTTTAGAGGAAAACGTTGGTTTAGGTGACCTCAACAAGTCTGAGAGATTTCATTACCTTTCTCAGTGTAAATAGATCACAAGGGAAGAAATTAAAAAAGTTGTTGACAGGCCTAGTCAGAGTTACTCTTGTACGACTCTTATTTGGTCGGTATGTTTATTTTACCTTGTGGTCTGGTTGGAGTTACTCTTGTGTGGATCTTTTTTGGAATGCATTTTCATATTGTCATTCATTGTCAATCTTTGAAATGTTCTGTGTACCATATTTTGGGTGTGGTACCTATTTTTTTTAGTATTATGATTGTTGTTTCTCTTTATCATTTATTTGTATTTTTTCATTTAGTTATTTATTACCTTTCTATTTTTTATTTATTTATGTATTTATTTTTTTGTATATGTATGCGCACTCATTTATAATTTTGTAATATCTTCATGACAGATTATACGTGGGTTTATCAAAAATGACATTTTACTAAGTAAGGCTTTATATTATCAGACCTTCTCAAACTTCGCTTCTTAATGAGACTTCAACTTAGTGTTAATAATGAACTATGATTTATATGATGAGATTATATACTAATTTAAATTACAAAATAATAGGATATCCTAGTAAATCCCAACGGTTAGAATCAAGTATATTTGTTAGAAATAAATAGTTTAAGAAAACAAATTTTATAGTGAATACCTTAAATTATTTATCATATCAATTTTGTTCGTAGGATTATTTCTATGACGATATTTGTTTTTCATTTCTTTGAATCAAATTGAATTATTTTGCATACAATGATCACACCTGCTCATACTCTTCGTACCTAAAGAATCACCCAACCACCAAGTCTCAACAAAACAAATGCCATAATTATTATATGTATCAGAACCGGAGGAATTACCATTCACTGCCAATATGAGCTAATGAATTTCTATAATAACAAGATATCAAATTCAATCCAATACATGACCGAAGGAGAGCCTCTTAACAAATGAAGCCTGCCCCTATCACATGTTTCCTCAAGCCCTGTATTACTGAACGTAACAGAAGCTAAAGATTTTACCAGAATTTGAAGCGAAAACCAAATCTGTATGTGTTGAGAGAAAGAGAGACCGGAAGATATATAACATCTTCAACACTATCCCTGAAATTATTGACAAACTCTGAATCTAATGGATTAGGTGAGGCCTCCTCACCGTTAGCTTTTTGATGGCTGAGAAGTATGAGGAATTAATTCCTGTTAAAGCAGAAAAAGAGTTAGTTTTCCAATGAATCTTCTGTCAAATGAAAACAAAGGAGTACATCATAATAGCTTACATGATCATGACGCTGAGTATGATGATTTCACAATTGTTTCCCATTTAGTATTGGTAGAGGGCGGTGTCCTGGAATCCTGCCACTTACTCTGAAAACCAGTGCTACGGTATGCACGTGAAAATGAATTCTGTGAGGAAATTGAAGGCAAGGTACGCCAGAGCCAAGATTCGGATGGTGTTTTGGGTAAAGTTGGTGCTACAGGGGACAAACTGTTTTTAGCATTTCCTTGTTTTTGAATCTGTTCCTTATCAATAGGACTTCCATCACCGGTTCCATTTACACTTACCAAAGCCTTCGCTTCCTGACATAGCTCATCCATAATGTCCCTAAGTTGACTAATTGAAGAATCACAAGGATGCTTAGCATCGTAAAACCCCACAATTTTGTCTTCCAGTTTGGCAGTTCCTTTTAGAACATTCAGATGTTTTGCAACTTGGAAACAAGAATCTGTTGGAACAGGTTTTCCCATTTCTCTGCTTTTCGACATACTCTTATAGTACCTTTCCAGAGAGTCCGAGTACCCACTCGTACCTAAGGGCCCTGATTTTGAACACATCTTATTTACAGTATCCACATACACAGTCTTCTCAATAGTCGGGCTCAGTGGGCGAGACCCTCCTCTGGTGCCATAATGGCTATATAGTTCCTGAGACTTACTGCTATTCTTGCAATACAAGTTCATCTTATTGGCTTTGAAATTTTCAGCTTCTCTTGTAGTGCCCGGAAATCCCTTTCCCCGAAAGGGAGATTGAGGTGTTTGATTACGGAAAGGTGATATGGCCCCTGAACGCCTGAACGGAGATGTTCTACCAACTGTTTGCTGGTCACTTGCATGAGAGAACCTATTGGATCCAAAACTCGGCTTGTTCTCAACCGAGGGCAGCCCGGGTGATTGAGATCCACTACCTGTTTTTTGTTTATAAACAGCATGCCCTGAATGCTGATGAGCAGTAAAGCAATTCCGTATTCGTTAGTTAACAGAAAATGGAAACCTTCATCACTTAATGATAACAAAATAGGCCGAAAACAAAAGATGTAAGAATGAAAGAAATAGTTATCTTACCTTTTTCGAGTTTTGACTGTTAGATTTAGTAGAAGCAGCTTTCTTTGGTTTGATAGCGTTTTGGACGTGAGACCTCACTTTAAGGCCTGGAACAGGATTTAAGATGGACAAGGAATTTTTAAAGCACAATCGAGGCAGCAAACCACAACCTTTAGTTGCTATATTGCCAGAAGTGCTATAGTCGTCATAATCATCTTCACATCCTTCTTCTTCTTCTTCTTCTACATCCTGACTGTGATATGGAATAATAGCAGATTCCTTTTGATTAGCCTGAGGTGCTTTTGGAACACTAACTAGCTTTGAAACTTGTCGGGTCTTTACAACTGCCTCTGACTGTACAATTGCCACAGATTGCTTTTTTGAAGCATAATGAGGTGTCTCCAAAGCCATTGCCTTGGCAGCAGGTAGGAAGCGACTCATCATGAAATCTCGAGTTTGTGGATCTGTAGAAAATGTTCCTGTTGTCTTCACATTCAAACCATCACAACCGCTCAGATCAGTTGCGCTGCATTTCATGGAAAAGGAATCAGTTGGAGATATAGTGTCAAGAGCATCAGAGTAAACATCGTCGTCATCGCTACAACCATTATCTACTGATTCCAGGTCTGCATTTTGATTCACACCCTCCTTTGAGCAATCCCATTCTGGAACCTTGTCACAAAATGAATGTGTTTCAGTTCGGGACCTAAATTCAGTTTGATCTTCACATTTTGCACCTGAATGTTTTCCAGGCGGAACTCTTTGACTTGCAGAAGCCTCCCCAAGGACCTCAGTCTCAAGCGCACTACCATCCTTTGGTCTACCTGGGATATGTTCCCACTGAAAAGGCACAGCAACAGGTTCTGTTACTTGATCCAAGTTCAATTCACATTTGTAGGAAGGGATGGTATAACGTCTATTTTGCTGGGGATTATCAATTTTCTTTCCTTTGGCTTCATCAGTAGATTTTGTAGCAGTAGAATGTCGCCTTACTGATAGAAGCGGGACATTGAAATTTAATTTTCTTTCCGCCATTACTCTTATAACCAAGCAAACGGTATGCACTTACTTCGCCCTCGAAGTAAAACAAAGCATAGATCATATCAATGTCCCTCCATATTCAGAGCTTCTAGATTATATATCTGAAAGTGAAGTACAAAATTTTAGTTTATTGAATTGTCCCTCCGAGACGTCAAACCTCATATTGAATGAAAGATTTGTAGTGAAGAAGTACCAAAAATTAAAAAGAAAGGGATAAATACAAAAAGAAAAGAGGATGTTTATGACACATTAAGGGTCATATTTTAATATCTCTGATTCTCTGGAAACATTATCCGCATCTAAAAATTTCTCCGGAGGAATCAGAGAAGATAAAAAATACAAAAAAAAAGAAAATTTTAATCATATACTGTCACTTCATTTACTGAGCAACCAAACAGATCACTCTTGCAAGAACCAATAAAATGTATCAAGATAGTCAATTTGCATGGTTTTTAGACTCAAGATTGAACTTTTCATCAGCAAGATTGGCATTTATTCTCCAAAGTTTATTTCTTTATCTACTTAAACCACAACTACTTTACAATGGATTCTGTGAAATAAGCAACCGACCATCTTGAAACTGGCCTTTTCTTGTACAATTCTAACACTATCCAGCCATGAACCTCTAGACATAATAAACATATGCAGGACATAGGATATGGAAGACGAGAAGAAGAGAGGAAAAAGAGTAACACCCATGTATGGCAAGCTTAACCCAATAGAGAAGAGATTAGGCGGAACTTACCTTAACGATATAACACCATCAGGATTATCAATCCAAAAAATCACCAAAATCAAAAAGAAAGAAAGGAAAAACGAAGAAGGAAGAAATGGGCGAGTGAGAGGGAGTGATAATGTTACTAACAAATGGAGGCGTCCTAAAATGGTGGCGAGAATTATGGGAATGAGTGAAAACAAAGAAAAGTGACCATAACGTAAGGAGAGAGAGAGAGAGAGGGAAGAGATACAGGTTACAGTATATACACGCATACAGAGACACTGATTTAGCTTTTCCTGCCGTGCTTTTGCTTTCCTGGTCCTCCACCTTTTGTTGCATGTTCTTTTTTTTTTTTTTCTTTTTCAGTTAAAAGAACGAAAGTGGTAACTGACAGGATTTCATAAACAAATTTAATGCCATTGTCAACTCTAATGAAATTGATTTTAACGTTAATATAATATTTTAGTTGTGTATAATTAAATTTAATACACAATAGATTGCGACGAAGCAAATTTCGAGTCTAGATCTTCTTTTTAATTTTTATGGTGTCTTATTGTGTTCAGTGAATCTCAGTTATTTATTTATGCGGGCTCTACGTTTATTTATGTAGAGCTCACGCGAGACCCGCATAAATGAATAGCTAAAATTTACTGGACACAATAAGACACCATAAAACTGAATAAAAATTTTGTCCTCTCAGTTCCTACGTCGGCCTAGGTTGGAACCTGATTCAGTTGTGGGATTTATGATAGATTGGGCACAGAGAGGAGGGTGGTTAAAGAGGGACGGTTGGTGAGCCAAGAAGCATAAATTGGGCAACCAAAAAGCGGGGAGAGTGGACTTTTGGGCCAATCCTTTGATTGACAAATAGAAAGATGTTGTCCATTCGATGTATCATTCTCACTTAAACCTTCCAGGCAGGTAACACGTTTAGGTGGTCTCGTAGGAGATTGTGGACCAAAGATATGATGTTTCCATTATTTTCAAAATTTGTTAATTAACTAGACAATCTACCTTGGATTCCCATGATTATTTATCACGTAATAAGTTAATATAGGATGGTGGGTGGGTTATGTGATGATTATACTAATTCTTTTTTAACTTAAGCTTATAATTCTTTATTTATGTGATGACTTTATGCATAACAAAACTGTTGTTTAAGCATGATTACTCTTCACCTTACGTGTGTAATGTCCTTAGAATAACTTGTTTCACCAATTAAATCACCTTCTCTTCCCATTCTTTCAAGCTTTTGTGAAAGTGATTCTGCCTCGATTGGCTTGTTGTGAGACGTTTTGTCCAAATTACAACAAAATCGATTTAATACGTGAAAGAAAAATTGCCTTTACCTTTCCCCTTGAATTACGGTATGTTATAAAATCTTTATTAAGTTGCCTCTCCCCGATTCTTTGGTCTGCCACTCTATATAAAAATTATAGAAATCATATTAAATACCAAACACAGAAGGAAAATAAAATCATTTGAATTTTAAAGAATTTTGATCAACATCATCGCGTCATAAAAATGGAGTTTCCATTAAAATATTTGGCAGTTCTATTGATTGTTCCATTCAAAAACTGATTTCTACTTGGAATGAGCATCTTTTCAAAGTTGCTATACCATCACTGTGTTAAAAGGGAAGCGGCTATCATTTGGTGGGCATCTTCAGCAATAGTAGACTCCAAGGTTTAAAATGAACGAAACAAGCAGAACATTGCCGTACTTAATACCCGGCAGTGTAAGTGTAACATACCTTTTTCAGCGAAAAGAAGAAAGCTTTACCCTGCCAATCACATCCTCCAGAACACGCCTAGGGCCCTCTCTTTGCCAACGAAGGGACCATCAGGACACGACAGAGTAGAGTCCCTATCCTGTACTCTTCACCATGATCCAAAGAGCACGTTATATTATCAATTCTACAAATATCTTTAACTTTAGCTATAATGGGGACATTGTCAAGCATTCATAGATTGGACTTAAGTTATATTCAATGCAAGCACATGCATTACATTCCTCTGGTGCAGTTATTGCCCGCCCATTCAAGTACAAGAAGAAGCCTTTTTTTCCCCCACTTTATTAGGAACAGACCCATATGTTTCTATTATTATATATCTACATATTCTATGAGCATCTATCCATTTGATATATGGGACCTACAAAAATTAAATGGATGTATACTTATGGAATAGATTAGGCGCAGAGTAACGGAAATAGGTGCTCTAAACCCCATTTATTATATGTATAAAAATAGTGTTTAACAAATATGTAATGAAACAAAGAAGAATATAAGAACAATCTTAGTGAGATTTGATTAATTTAGTATGGTTACATCTTGGGGAATAAAAGCAACTATGTTTATATATTCAATTGAATCGCTTTTGAAGATTATATTTGTTTAAAATACAACTAGGTTTACAATGAGTATATTAATATATAAAGTTTATTTGGTACAATTCAATATAAGTTGATCTTTATCAAATACAACTTAAAAACATAAATCTAATAGGTCTTAGAATTCTTTTCGGATTTGAAATTTACCAAAACTATATTTTCAAATAAAGTAGTCCAATACAAACATAGCTTGAGACATTGTATATTAGACTATATAACTTATTTGCTTTGTTCACATATGGACACAAGTTCCGAAACATTTGTATAATAGGTTGTGTAACTCATCATTTTTTATTTGCACATAGACATGAGCTCTATATACCTATATTCCAATTTGTAGCCTTCTTCAAAAAAAAAATTATGCCATACCAACCCACCTATGCACTAGATCAATTCTTTACCTCTACTTTCTAGAAAAGAACATGTCCTGACATAGAATTGTACACTAGACCATCTTTACCTAAAGACTTCTAAGAATAACTCATTTTCTTCCTAAAAAGCTCTAAGATTGCACACTCATGTATATAAGTCATACACAATAATCTCCATAGCAAATATACTCCACATTGGTTGTAGCTTCATTTAACATTTTCAGATTAATAAAGTCTAGACAATGCATAAACTTTCTCTATGATAACTAGCATTGTCAATATGTCAGTTGCATTCTCTAAAATGTGAGCTTCTTTTAACAAGATCTTTCTAGATGCAATCAACTCCTTAATCTTATGAAACCTCATATCTGTTTGCTTAGTCCTTGCATGTTCTTTATCAAATAAATGCTACTTTGACTATCAAAGTGTACTCAAACTCCACTTTGATCAATGCTCATTTCCTTCACTAGTCCTATAAGCCATAATGCCTCTTTAACAGTCTCAACCACTTCCATGTACTCTAGTTAGTTGTGGACAATGCAACCATAGATTAAATTATTGATTTTCAACAAATAAGCCCTCCTACAAGAGTAAATACATACTATATAGTAGACCTACTATTGTCTAAATCTCTTACATAGTCTAAATCCACATACCACACAATCGAAAGATCATCCTATTGACTGCTAAGCATAATCCCATGGCTTTTTTGTATCTCTCAAGTACCTGAATATCCACTTATCTATCTCCTAATGTTGTCCTTTAGGTTTTTCCATGTACTCACTAACTTAACTAATAATGCTAGCATATTGTATCTTAGACATATCTTTAGCCTTTACATCTATTTTTGGGTAAAAATCTAAGGAAACCTTAAGTGATTTGCCATCTATCTAACACTTCTTAATGTAAAAATATTGAGATAACCTCATTTTTCTAGAGCTCTTATCTATTTGAATCTACATTTTTATATGTTTCTTGTTAGCACCTAAATCATTCTTCTTAAATTCTTTTCTTAAATTTTATATCATAGTGACTACTCAAACCCATAAAGCAACTTCCTCGATTTATGTATAAGATGTTTCTTTTTAGGTTGACTAAACCCGTTGTGCTACTCCATATAAATTTTCTCCTATATGTAATCATGAAGAAAATATATTTTCACATCTTTTCACTCTAATTGAATAGTCAAACTAGCTACTAATATCATTAAAACTTTGATAGAAATAAAAATTTCATTATAATCAATGCTCTTTCATTATGCCTACTATTTTGCTACTAGTCAAGTCTTGAATATTACTCCTTTTCTTTTTACTATTACTAACTTTCTCTTGTTTACCCACTTGCATCCTATAGGAATATTTGTTGGACCCCGAACTTTTCTTGAAAGTTAGAAGTGTTAAATGAGAAATTGTTGATGATTATTCACGTGTAAAGAAAAGGAAAATTCTTGAATTTGAAATGAAGTAGAAAAGGTGGTTTAGATACAAGATAGATTATATGTGAAACATTGGAAGTTAAAAGCTGGAAAATATAATTGAAACATGTTCATTGAGTATGCTTTGGTGTTTTAGCCATAACTTGATCTCTAGTTATCCAAATGTGATGATTTTTGATTTGGAGTAAACTAGGGATAAGGCTACAAATGTTCTGACGAAATAGAGTTTTGATTCAGCCTTTAAAAATTTCAATTTCGAGATGGAAGTTAAGCGTAGAATATTGTTTCAGTATAAGAACAATCCGAAATGTTTGGTGTATAACTGTCAAAATACTGAACCAAATTGAATAATTTTGATGTCATTAGAAAATTAAGACAATGAGGAACATTTCTCTAGAAGGAAGTGCAAGCAAATTCCTTCCATTGCATGATTAGAAAAGGTTTGATTTTTTTGGAAGGAGTTAAGCATGACTTAAATGAATTTTGAGGTCTTAATAGAGTATTTTATGGAATTAATTAGCATGTTAATGGGAGTTAATTAATATGTTAATTTGCGTAAGATCATATGGCATAGGTTGATTGAATTTTTGTGTTAAGGTGGTAAGATTTCATGGGGGGCAAAATTGGCAAGTTACTTAAGCCATTTAAGTTACAAGGCTTATAAAGGTCATTGCTCTCTCATTAATGTCATTATTGTAAATAGAAGTGTAGGTTGGCTTTTAAGGAAGGAGCATGCACGAAATTGTGAAGAAAAGAACCATAGAAAAGAGAGAAGAGGGAGAGAGTCGGTGGAGAAGAGGAGAAAGGAGAAAGAAGAAAGAAAATGCTAGGTTTTGATTTTTTTTGGTTTTTAAGAGAGATTTTGATGTTTATTCAAGAAGGAAAAAGAAAGAGGAAGATTCAAGCTTCCATTCAAGCCAAGAAACTCTTCATTTGGTGAAGATCCAAGGTAAGTGGGATTTTAAATCTTTGGATTTTTA
>JANIPN010000002.1:40811511-40824612 GCA_027478595.1 Erythroxylum anguifugum
CCCCTTTCAATTTTTTTTTTTAAATTTACCTTTATAATTTTTTAATAAATAAGAAAATTTTTTAAATATTGGCCTCCGGCCCCTCCTTAGAGTTAACCCCCGGCCTCCGGCCCCCGACCCTCGGCCCCCCCTTAAATTTGAGTCTGGCTCCGTCCCTGGCCAGGTCTATCCAAACATCTCTTATTCCGCAGGCTTGCCTTTTTTTTGTCCCAATTCTCTATGTTGATCCTGCGTCTGTTAGAAATTACCATATCTTCTGTTTAATATTATTTTGTATAATTAATAAAATGTAGTCATTTTTGTTTAAATTTTAGGTTAAATATAATTGTCACGAACGTGGTATAAAGTGACATCACCTGTGACACAAGTCATGAGTTTTTTTAATTTTATTAATTTAATTTTAATTTATTATTATTATTTTAATAAAAATTAAATTAAATTATAATTATTTTACTATTAATCTTATAAAAAGTTAAAATTAAAATGATAAAAAAATAAATTTTGTATCACGGGTCACAGCTGTTACAAAATTTTCTATTTTCTATTTTTTGTTTTTTGTTTTTTGTTTTTAATTATTTTAATTTTAATTTTTAAATAAAATTAAAATCAACATTATAAAAATTTAAAAATTCCATTTTTAAATAATTATTTTAATTTTTTAAATAAAATTTTTAAGATAAAAATTTTAAATTTATTAATTTACTAAAATTGTTTAATTAATTTGCAAAATTGTAGAAAATATTAAATTAACGTTAAAAATTTTAATTTTTACTTTTTAATAATTATTTTAATTTTTAAATACAATTTTAAGATAAAAATTAATTAATGATTAATTAATTAAATTTGTTTAATTAATTTATAAATTATAGAAAAATATTAAATTAAATTAAAAATCAATTGATATAATGAGCTATCAGCTAATGCATTACCAAACATGCCCTGATTAGGCTTTATATAAGGCATATTTGGCAAAATACCTGATTTGACCAGCAGATAACATCAAATATTTATTAAAAATGTTTAGTAAATTAGTTATTTATTAAAAATGTTTAGTAAAATTAGTTGTTTAATGTTTATGTATAAAAGTCTATAATTTATAAATTAATTAAATAATTTTAGTAAATTAATCAATTAAAATAAGTAGTTGAAATCAAAATAAATTATTCAACGTATATAATAGATTGTATAATTTATTTGCATTTCACAAGCATTCTCAGTAGGAATTTTTTTTATCTTACAAGATATTTAATATTGCATTAATATGCATGCGAGCTAATATAATATTTATAATAAATTAATGAAAATTTTTAAATTTAATCTAATATTTTTCTATAATTTATAAATAAATTAATCAATTTTTAATTTTAATTTTAAATGTATAATTAAAATAACTAAAAACAAAAATGAAAATCATTTTTATTTTTTTAATTATTTTTATTTTATTTTTATAAAATTAATAGTAACATAACTAAAAATAAAATTAAATTTTTTATTAAACTAATAGTAATATAATTAAAAAAAAATTTGAGGGGAGTAATATAATTAAAATTAAAATAATAAAAAAATTACGGGTAAATGTCACAGACGTGAAAAGCTGTCACGCCCTAATTTACAGACAGAGGATCTAAACTTTTGCCATAAGCTGTTTCTACTTTCTTTATGTGTGTGTGTGTGTAAATTTAGAATGAAGAAGAAATATCATTGCAGAAGCCTATTAATAGGACATCCATGAACATAAAAGCAAAAAAGTAGTCACCGACCAATCGCTACCCCGTTACAGAGCTCTTGACGTGGTACCTAAATTATCCTTTCATCCTAGGATGTAGTTAACCGAGGATTGCCCCTATTTCTGTTCAACATCAAACATAGGAATTCAGATCACAGGATGATTTGCTTGATGAAACAACTGGTCATGACTAGGAGAAATCTACTTCAGCTGTGCCGGCGTTTTGATCAGATGCATTAAAAAAAATTAAAGAGTAATTGTTAGTCCATCATTCAAGTTCTCTCTTCCTTGTTCAATCTTTCTCATCAATTTTGTTGATTCAAAGGTTTAGCATGCAGATTGTATGAATCATGTCAATTAAGTTATATCTTCATCTTTGCAAATGCCTATATCTTCGTCCTCCTTGTCTGCATATGTGTGTGTTATATTTCAACCTGGAAATGTCAAACTTCTCACAAATGATAACATAATATCAAATCCATCAATTTATTGGGTTTCTGATCAATCACTGATATGATAGCCAAGAAGGAGCATGCATGCAGGAGCAGGATATATGCTATCCTGGATTCCATAGATCCCTATATTTCAATCAGGAATGAGACGTCTGTTGAGGGCATCCTCAAATCGAAAGCATGAGGCGATCCTCATCTCTGTGATGGTTTCATTCTCCGGTGCCGGGTAGTAATCTTCTCTCAACTGGACATCCCTGAGTGTTTGTATTTTCAGAAGCATCGTCATGAAGTGTTCATTGGCAGTTCCATGAATAAAAAGCTTCCTCAGTTTCCTACATTGTGCCAGCAATCCTGCAGCTGGAAGGGAGAGGTTTCTTTGATTAACATCAATGTCTTGCGGGGGCCAATAGTTGAGCACAGTCAAGTTCAAATCTCCAACACCCTGAAGATAAAACCTCTCCCAAAGACTCAAATCAGCTTGCCCAGTAGGGGCAGTAAGTGCAAAACCAATAGCAGAACCACAGTCCAGCTGCAACTTTGAAAGTTGAGGATAGCAGGTAAGAGAGCTCAGCCCAAATCCTTCCCATGAAGGCCTTGGCTGGTACCTACAATCACCTTCAACTTTTATTTTTATCTCTTCTAGCATAGGGCAATCCTCCAATCCCGACAAAACCAACGGGCTCAGCAGCTCTCCTACTTCAATCCAAAGAGAAAGACTCTGCAGCTTTGACCAAGGCCTTGAAGAGTATCCATTTCCATTGCCACGAAACATCTTTGATTTCTTCTTCAACCTCGGTTCTTTCCTGTTCCCAACCCTCTTTTCTGATAGGAAATGTCTGAACCCGTCAGAACCACCTGAACTAGTCTCTCCTCCAAACTGCTCCATATCTTCCCATAAGCAGTCTACGTGCAGTCGTTGTATACGATCTTGGACTGCTTCCAAGGCCCTTAACGAGCTCACAGTATTGAGGTTCTTGCAACAAGATATCTTCACATCAATCAAGGTCTTCCTAAGAATTGAAGCCAATTTCTGTATCCCCATCTCAGTGATCTTTCTGCAACCATGAACCTCAAACTTGGTCAGTCCTGGACAGCCAAAGGCAATAACTATTAAACTAGAATCAGTTAAGTCAGCAGAATTCTTTAACGACAATGATTCCAATCTGCTGCAAAGTGCAATGCCATCTGGACGAGCATGTATGCCCCTACATATACCATGAAACTGTCCCAGTTTCAAGGATTTAAGCCTTGGACAACTGAAGTTGAGGGTCTCAAGTGCTGGCCAAGAATCACGCACATTATGACTAACATCAAGAACCAACTCTTCAAGGAATGGCAATCCAGCAAAAAAGTCCGTAAGCTTAACATGGCTGATTCTTGCATCTTGATGACTGTATCCTTCATCATTTGGGTCACCTCTTGCATTAGATAAGGAGTTAGTATCAATAAGATGAAGAAGAGATAGGCGAGGACAATTTGCAGCAAGGGATAACAAAGCTTCATCTCCAAGAAAACCAAGGAATCTATGATCAAATATGCATGTGGCAAGTAATTCTCGGAGATTCGGGCATGTAGCTGTTATGGCAAGGAGCTCGTTGGACTTGAATCCTTCGGTAGAAGAGTACGTAAGGATGTTAAGATGGACAAGAGAAGCAGAAAGAGAGGGATATCGTTGAAGGGCCGGAGGCAAATCTTCTGTCCAGCAATAGAAATGCGAGAGATCAAGTGAAGCAAGCGAGTGGCAGTGTTCAAACAAAGCATGGAAATCAGACCCCAAAGGCGAAGGAGGTCGCTGGTGCCAGCGAACAAGCTTAACTTGGCGCAAGCTAGGCCACTGTGGAGCAAGTAAATGAAGGGTTAATTGGTTTCTCGCATAAACAGTGAGAGAGACAACAGAGGGAAAGGCCCTAGATAAAAGCTGAGCCAGAAGTGTTGGGTTCGGATGGGATTCAAGCATTGGGTGTCCCCAAGGTGAAAACAAAGAGATGTCAAGGTTAGTGACAGCTCTAAAGCAGGTTGGCAGCAGAAACAGGTCTCGGATATTGCCTCGAAGAGCAAGAGATGTTCGTGTAGAGCGCTCTATCAAGTTCCACTTAAGGCACACTAGGGACATGGCATTGCGGGTTCGAGTATCGGTTATTGAAGAGAATATATTGGAAAGAATAGCATATGGGATGTCATGGATATGGACACTGCCTGCTATGACCATTTTTTCACGTTGAGATTGTGCTTCTTATTATTACATGGGAAAGAAAGACAAAGTTGGGTGGATTTATATGATATCTTTGTAGAAGATAAGAATAAGATACATATACATTTAGAACCCCCCGACTCTTCTTCGTCTTATATATATGTGTATATACATGCAACAAGGAGATGAGGGAGAGAGAAGATAAGATTGATGAGCAAAAGTTGGTGGCTTGTTGGTGGAGAGAGACGTAAAGATGCATTCTTTTATGTGGTGAAAGACAGGAGGGTGGTTTCGTGTCAGAAAGATGATCTAGAATCTGTGACAAGGGTGTATGAGAAGGAAGATAAAGATACAGTAATAGTGGGAACTGGTGGCTTTCAAGCGGAGAGAAGATCAACCAGATACAGTTTGATGAAAAACTGGTGGCTTTAAACTTAGGAAGAGAGATAGAGAGGAGTGGTAGTGGGAACTGGTGGCTTGAAGAAAAGGAGAAGAGAAGAGAGGTTTATGCATACATGAAGTGTCTTTGTGAGGATGAAGATAAAGATACGGTTAGCTGAAACTGGTGGCCTCTGAGAATGAGAGAGATCCAAGAAGAGGGCCTGTAGTTTGGGAGAAAAAGATACAAAGACAAGAGTTTCGTAGCAAGTCACATAGTGAAACTGGTTGGTGGGATGCCACTTGCCATGAGAGCTGGTGTTCTTGATCATCGTCCACTCCTCCTTTTATTTATTCCTTTTCTCACATCTTTTGTTACCTTTTTATATATTTGTTCAGGTTCTCAGTTTTCCACTTTTTACTTTTCTTGTCTACTTTTCTTGTTCAACTCAACATTCTGCTCCTTAAAGCCTGAATTAAGTTCGATATCGTATTCACATTTTGAAGTTTAAAATGTAACATAGAGTTCTTTTTGTTTTGGTTCCAGTTTAACACAAGTGATGGCATGATAAATGATTTGTTAGCTCTTTTTACTGTCATTATCATTACCCTTCAGTGCCTATGAAATGATTCCCACCGTACGTTAAAGTAGTCAGGTAATATGTCAGGCCCTGTTAGGGTATTCGAACGCGATCCTAACTAATCTGTCCACGTATTTTTTCGGATAACACGTAAACGTGTGGATGAGATTTAATACATAATTATGTGGATGAAATTGTTTAGATTCCAGTACTATACTACTTAATTTAGTTTACATATTTTTGTGAACAATACATAATTGTGTGGGTTAGATTGTTTGGATTCCAATATTATGCTACTAAATCTAGTCTACATATTTTTGTGAATACATAGTTACGTGGATGAGATTGTTTAGATTCTAATGCTATGTTACTTAACTTAGTCTACATATTTTTGTAAATAACACATAATTGTGTGGATGAGATCGTTTGGACGAGATCTCCTGCACCTAAATAGACGCACCTCAGATCTTCTGTCCAGTTTTACTATGTCTTATTCTGTTTCATAGAATCTCAGCCATTAATTTTGCGGGCCCCATGCGGATCCCATATAAATAAATAACTGAGATTTATTAGACACAATAAGACACCATAATATTGAACAAGAGATATAGACTCAAATAGACGAGGCACATGATATTGTTTGTGGCCCAAATTCCATCGCTCTCGCAAGGACTTGTCTGCAGCCATAGGATATGGGGATTTTGTTGAGTTGATTGACGAATGACTGATTGTCGTGTATAAATATTTGGTAAGTGATTGATGGATCGGAACTGAAAGCAGAAATAACGAAAAGGAGAATAAGTAACATTTCTTTGGGGGTAGCAGCGCAGCGCCTTTTGGCTTTTGCAATGTAGATTAGAATAAATGATGTTGAGGTTCGGTTCGGTTCTCGCTTCGCTTGAGACGTAGGCTCCTAAATTTTTTCTTTTCAATGTCCAACACTGACAGACACGTTACTCCAATCCCAGCAACCTTTTTCATTTTTCTGTCTTTACAGCTATTCAGGATATTATTTTATGCTGAATACACACCAATCATCGACTAGACTACATAAATTTTCTTTTTCACATAATAAATATAAAAATGGATCACACCATTTTTATTTTCTGTGTATTTTTTTTATATCTAACGATTATAAATTATTATTGTTTTTAAAATTTCACCTTAAAATTATTAATTTCGTTAAACATAGACATGCATGTATATTACATATTGCACTGATAGTTTTCTACGTCTTTTTCCTTAAGTTTCACAGTTTCATGTTTTCAATTATGTTTTTGTATATTATATCTCTAATTTTTTAAGAGCCATGACAGATTTCTATTTATGGACAAATTACGCACAGTATCAACTCAATTTTAACAAATGAATTACAATATACCTAATTTTAAAGGAACTTTAATACTCAAGATGAGATTTCTTTGTTTATTTTTAGCTAATAATTTACATCTGTAATATCTTGTTCCCATACAAAGGGTTAGAACCTTATATTTTTGTAAATGAGAAAATGGCAATGAAAGATAAGAAAAATGCATTTCATACTTATGCATAACAGTAACGTATACACACAAGTGAATAGATTTTCATACACATTGCAATGATTGTACATGCACTCATTTAATATTTACTAAGTATAACTGATCTTAATCAATTTATAAATGTGAGTATAATGTTAATAGTGAATATTTTGTCTTCATAATTGATTTGGAGAATATTATTATTGATTTAAAATTTTTAGTGATATTTTGAAAATTTCCCTGAAATTATGGATATTTTGATTATTTAAGTGGTAAGTGTGTCATGACACCTACCAAGCAATTTTTATCTTCCTTTTAAAACTCACCCACATCATTTAAAATTGAAAGACCATCTTTGTTTTGTCTCTCACGATTGCCTTATGCTCTCTTCTTCTTCTTCTTCTTCACTCACGACCATCTCACTCCCACCCTCATCATGTTGGGTTTTTGCTTTCTTTCACTTTGTTTCTTTAAGATCCTTGTTATCTCTTCAACCTGTTACCAAAAACCTAATCTACCCACCTCCATGTTGATGATCGTGTGAGCCATGGAAAGCTAAGGTTTACCTGATTTTGAAGAGTTTGGAGTTTTATCAAGTAAGCTATACTTTGATCTTCATGGGTAGTTGCAAATGAATCAAATATGATGAATGATTTGAGATTTGATGACCATAATTATGGAGCTTCATATATGCTTTAACATGGGTGTAAATATAAAGAGATTTATGTTCTAAATTTTAGTGTGTTAATGTTATTAATGAGTTGTTTAATAGAAACATTTATGATGATTATTTGGTGATGGATTGAATGTGATAATGGTGTTTGAAGGGTACTGGACATTGATGAACAAATGGATACATCATGTTCTGTTTTTGTGTAAATGATAAATAACAGTTTATGAGTTGTAGTATGGATGATTTTGTGTTGAAATTGAAGTGAGAATGAAGAGCATATGATGTAGAGTTGATGAACTATGTATAAGATGGTTTGGAGGTAACATATAGGAGTTGAAAGTTTGGAAAAGTGAAAGAAGAATTACTGGAATATGTTAGCTGCAGTATTTTCTTGGAACATACATCTGTATTTTAGACATATCTTGATCTTTACATATCCAAATGGGATGATTTTAATCTTATATTAAACTAGAGACATATGGATATATTTTTCATTAAGGAATCAACTTTTAATTCTGTATCTAAGAGTTTCAAATTTTGGCTTGAAGTTGAGTATTGTTTGTTGTCAAGGTTTGAGAACAGTCTGTAGTATTTTGAGTATAACTTGCAGAATAATGAGTCAAACTGCATGAAATTGGTGTCGTTAGAAACTTAAGACATAAAGAAACTTTTGTTTAGAGGAGTGTATTGCCTAAATAACTCATTTTCCTTATCAAATGCACGATCGTTCACAAGCACGATCGTGACAGAGAAGAAGTTGCATGATCGTGCATAAGCACGATCGTGACAGAGAGGAATTATCAGGGAGTTGCACGATCGTCCTCTTACTTATTTTGTTGTTTTGGACTTAATTGAGATTTGAAATGAACCTATATGGTTGCTTAAGTAAGTGGTTAAGTGATTGACGAGTTTAGGATGTCGATTGACAATTAAAATTAAAGAATAGATTGACTTGATATGAATGTATCTCAATTTGAAATTTATGAGTGTTATAAGAATAAAAGTGTTCTTAGAAATGCTGATATAATTGTAAGGAGATGCGTAATGTGTATCGAGTAAGAATTAATGAGAGTTTGGATATTGTGTGATCATATAACGTTAGAATAACATTGGTGAATGATTGATTAATGATATTATAATAATTAAGTGTATTTGAGCTATGAACCTTAATGCATGATTGAGTGATGAACTTAGAATAATTTTTTTTAATTGAGGTGTAAACCTAAGTTCAAATTAGACATATATGAATTTTGAAATATGAATGATCATGAGATGTGAATAAAGAAAATATACTCAGAATAGTTAAATTGAGCATGCATTATATGTAACACATATACATATGTCTACGATTGAATGTTTATGTGATTGTGCAATCAGTAATGTGTGTGCAATGTGTGTATTACATGATATGGATATACAGGATAAAACATTAGCATCCATATGTTCCCGGATCTTGGAAGCAAATGCCAATCGGGTGCGTACTGTGAGTTGACCTAGCTGGTCTACTCTTAATTAATTGTTTTGTTTAAGCATCTGTACTAAATTATTATTGATGTGAATGTGAATGTGTTAATTCTGAACATTAATAGTCCGAGGAGTTTCATAAATGTGAACATATTGGAAGTGCTTCATTGTATGTGAATGAGCAAGGAGTAAATGATTCTTAACATAACCGTTGAATGCCAAACTTAGGTTCGATGACATGTGAAATTGAATGTGTAAAGTGAAATAAAGTGACTGATTGATCTTATGTGATTTGATGCATTTCATTACATGAATGCATGAACAGATAATGACAGTTATGATCGAAGTAGTCACCGAAAAAGAACTTAAAGCTCACAATGTGATTAAGAGCCAAATGCTCACTATGTATAATGAGCCTAGTATCCCCAACATATACAGGATAGTTATTAATGAGCGTAGTATCCATAATAGATACGGGATAGTTATAGACACTCAGTTACAACAACGTAATAATCAAATGTGAGTCTCATGAGCATTGCATATACAATTGATATATATGTTTAAATGATTGAATTGTACTATTTGAATTGTTCCGAATGTGATGTATGAAATAAGTGAAGAAAGTGTTTTTGACGCCACATGATGAATTAATGAAGTGATGTGCTATATATGTTGATATTTATCTGCAAATTGAATATGAACTGTGAACTATTTGTGTTATATGATATGAGTGAGCCATCGAGGATGGTCCGGTCACTGAGTTCGCAAAACTCATCAAAATTGCATCCTTGTCTTTCAGGTTCATAAATGCCCTAGCTAATCTAGTTGAAGTAGCCACTTCATTGAGACATGAGCTAGTGATTGGGATCAGTTTGCACCTACATATGTCTTCAAAGATTTTAGTATTTAAATTGTATTTCACAGCTACTATACACTATACTTGTAAATTCTGAAATGTAATGACACTCATGACTAGATATGTTTTGTTGATGAAATGGTTTCAAAATTGATTATTGATGTACTTATGATGTGTTTACACTTGAAATGGGCCAAAGTGATTACTGGTCTATTTGAGATTGTTGTTTCTTGAGACAACAATTTTATAATGAGTTGATGTGATTGTCCTAACATGCTGCTTTCCTAGGGCATGTGCTCAAATGTCCTCGGGATGTATGGGTACGTGCTCGGTGGAAGCGGGATGTTACAACATCTTTCTTAAATAAAGTCAATATTAAAATTTTTTCATTTTTATCATCTGTATCAAAATGATTTATTTTTATACATAAAAATAACATTTGACACAATTGATTCTCTTTATAAAAATTAGGTAGACTGACTAATAACTCATATGAAAACTCATGTTTATTTTCCAACTCATTGCTTGCAATAAAAAATTAAGAATATGTAAAAATAATATTCTCAAAATAAAATATAGTAATAATTATTATCATATTCAATATTTATTATATAAAAACATAATATGGAATCATACATAAATTCAAAATTAACCAACATAAATCTAGCTCACTTATTTCATCAATATATCTTAAGCACATAATCACTTATATATCCAATATAATCACCATAATGTCTACTATTACAAATATTTCAATTATAAGGCACATAATCTCCATCACATCCAGCTATTTACAATAAACATACTAATTCACCTCACTAACCTTTACGTATAAAATAATAGACCAACAACAATCAAGCTTACAATTCACCAATCCCAAATATAACACCCCAAATATAACACCAACACCATCTATTCTTAGTTTAATTACAATACATAAGTTTATATATGTTCCACAAAAACATGAACTACCTTTCAATTTTTAGATATCACAATATAAAATTACAATATTTGCATATCTAAACCATAATCTAGTATTTAACCTATATCTCATACAATTACACCTAACTATATACATAATGGTCTAATCCACATACATATATCATATCAATGGTGTATACCATCATTGTACATTTTAATCATCATCACCTTCATGCCTCCGACTAAATAACGTTAATGTATATTATGTCTTAGTACACAATCTTGAGATTAGGACATCACAACTCCAAATTACACAAACTTATTTGAACCAATCACTATTTGATATAATATGTTAGACACCAATTTTGGAACCCAACCTCTTACTCTGATACCACTAATGTTAGGCACCGATTTCGGAACCCAACCTCTTTCTCTGATACCAATAGATCCCACTTGCTTCCGAAACCCAACTCTTGCGAAATATCATAACTGTTGGATCCCGCTTGTTTCTGAAACCTAACCTCTTGCTAAAATCATCATACTTAACTAGAGCGTGCATATTACCTTGTAGGGTTATTTTCATGAACCCTTATTAGGCATCATCCCACAAGGGTGGTGTGCCCACAACAGTCAAACATCAAAACAAAACTTATTTCTCTAACTTAACCCTTTTAACAAGGTAATCAATTGAACATACACAAATGAAACTACTTCAATCTATCTTTTGATTACTTAAGCAACAGAGTTTGATAAACTTTATTTACATATCAAAAGCCACACCATTGGCTTATTACAAAATACAAATAGAAAAAGAAGCAATTCCCTTAGGCTCTCGATCACTTGATCTCCTCGCTATAACCTGAGGATGGGGACAGGAAGGAGGTGAGCTTGAAAGCTCGTGGGAGACAGTTTATAATAAAAAGGTAAGCAGAAACCTTGAAAACATTTTACTTGTCTTAGAAAACTTTCATTGATTTTATAAAACGCATGTTTCTTAGGCTTTCAGCCAAAATTCATAAGTTGCAAAACATGAATGCATCAAACTTATCAAACATATCATAAACACATAATTACATCAGAATGGCTTAGGTAAGTCCAAGAACAGAACGTACTACACATTTTCCATAAGGGTCCTGTGTAGCCGTGAACAGAACATACTAACGCAATCCCACATAATAGTTTTACGTAGTCGTAAACTTATGAGAGTCTATGAAGGAGCTCCATGCCATTAGCGGGCAGGCGGGAGAAGCCTATACTTGAGTCAACGTGCACGTGACAGTTCTTAAGGGACTACCACAAACCCACATAACACATACATTTCAAATTCTTGTAAACTTGTTGCCCAAAATGGCACTTTTCTTGAAACTTGCTTATCATATACTTAACGTATATCTTGAAAACCCTTCTTAAAAACATGCTTTCAAAAACATACATCTTTTTCAAAAATATCACTTTCATGGTCTTTTCCTTTTGAAAAATTATTACTCAAATCATATATCAAACATGTAGCAATATCTCAATTCATTCAAGACACAATTAATGTAACACTTATGATGCAATTTAAATCATTAAATTTCCTTGATTTAAAGAAAACAAAAGTGGCTTATTGATTCTTTCATAAACATGTACCCACCTTGATTTCCTTGCTTATAGACTTACTCAAAATGCTTCTTCTCTTGTTCCTCTTGTCTCTCTTGATCCTTTTATGCAATAACAAAAATTTCACTTAATAAGGTTTTCAATGGAAAATCCCTCAAAGCACAATCACTAAAATTGGTTCCAAAATACTTAAACCCAAGCATTTTCTAAACTCCATGAACTAAAATCCTTTCAAAAATCCAAGAGGTTTCAAATGATCTTACCTTCATTCTTCACCAAACGAAGGGATCTTTAGCTCAATGAAAGCTCTTCTCTTCCTCTACCTTTTTCTCTTCTTAAACAACCTCAAAAACTCTCTTGAGGACTAACATAATTGAAACCCTAGCTTGTGTCTCTTCTTTCTTTCTTTCTCTTCTTCTTCTTTTTCATGTTTTCTCTCTCTCTTATCTCTTTTCTCATCCACGCATTTTGCTTCTCTAGAATCTTCTCCTTCACGTTTTCTCCTTTATTTATAAGCAAGACAACACTTCTTCTTTCAATTATGCCCTTAATAAGTCCAAAAAGTCCATTTTACCCTTCCTTATAGGCTTATGTTCTTTTAAACTTAAGTGTCTTGCCAAAAATACTCTTGAACATTCTGACATAACACTTCTTTTTAGAAAAATATCCCCCATTGTCTTAAGTTTCTAATGCCTCCAAAATCATTCAATTTGGTTCAGTGATTCAAAAGATATACTTCAAAC
>JANIPN010000002.1:40824712-40840313 GCA_027478595.1 Erythroxylum anguifugum
ATGCATATATGAAAGGAATACCTCATAATATATTATTAACAAATCATAATGTTAATACATGAATCACAAAAGTTCATCGGCCTAGGGCACACTACTAACAATCATCAAAATACTGAAGTATGTTTGGTGGAATAACACCAGTTCATAATACTTAAGAGCACACTTACTGTACCCATTTCACCTTTTTCACTCAATCTTTCTCACTTCATTTCAGATGGCTATGATTTTTGGTAGAGATGTAGAGAAATTTCTTTTGAATCTAATGGTTCAAGAATCAGATCATTTGGGTGTCTAGAGAAGAAGTTATGGCTAAAAGAATCAAACATGTTTTTGTCCTTACTCATATTGTACATATCTTAGAGAAATTGCCATAACTTTTCCTACAGATGTCGGATTGATTTCTTGTTTAGATGGTTTGAAAGAGGACTTCAAGATCTACAACTTTCATAAAGACCTTGAAGACAAATTCTATCTTCTAAAGGATCAAAACTGGAACAGAAGATAGAAGATGAACAGTAACTAAGACGAAGTGAATGAACAGTAATTGAGACGGAGCGTCTTAGATGAACAATAACTAAGACGAAGTGAATGAACAGTAACTAAGACGAAGCGTCTTAGATGAACAGTAACTAAGACGAAGTGAATGAACAGTAACATCATCTTAAATGAACAGTAACTAAGACGAAATGAACGAACAGTAATATCGTCTTAGATGAACAGTAACTAAGACGAAGTGAATGAACAGTAGTTGAGACAAAACGTCTTAAATGAACAGTAACTAAGAAGAAGTGAATAAACAGTAACATCGTCTTAGATTAATAGTAACTGAGACGAAGCGTCTTAGATGAATAGTAATTAAGACGAAGTGAATGAACAGTAACATCGTCTTAGATGAACAGTAACTAAGACGAAGTGAATGAGCAGTAACTGAGATGAAGTGTCTTAGATGAACAGTAACTGAGACGTAGTGAATGAACAGTAACATTGTCTTACTTCTGCTTCTTCTTACTTTTGCATTGTCTTACTTTTGCATCGTCTTACTTTGCTTCGTCTTACTTTTGCTTCGTCTTACTTTTTACTCTCCAAAACATCGCCACTTAGAAAGATCATAACTTTTGACTCAAATGTTCAAAATTTCCATAATATATACCGTTGGAAAGATAAAAGAAAGGTCTACAACTTTCAAGAAGACACATTTGCCTAAATTAGTCTAGATTAACCCAGAATTCCCCATTAATTCAGAACACGAATTTTACATTCCTCCACCAATGTACTATACCTAATTCTCAACTTCATGACAACTTTTGAGATTCTTAGAGACAGAATTGAAATTCAATTTCTTCATAAGAAAAGTAGCCATATGTTTCTAGTTTAATCCAAAACAAGAACCATCTCGTTTGGATCACTAGAGAAAAAGCTATGGCTAACAGACCGAAGCATACTCAGTGAACATTTTCCAGATCAACTCTTTATTTCAAAAATCTTTCCTTAACACAACTTATACCAAGATTACCTTTCTACTTCATTTACTCCTCATTCTTAACTCCAATTCAAATCAGTATCATCCACCAAGAAAAATATAGTCCATGATTAATCATGAGCACTAATAACGGAACATACACATATGTACATATTCTTCATCAACTTACTACACATATATCGCTTTCATTTTACTGCTAACTTTCACCTTACTTCTTCCCATTTCAAAATCTCTTATCTACTGAATACACCATAGCAAATCATGAATCTATCCACATTTCTTATTCCTCACTTTACTCTTGTCTATCATTTCTTGGTTCGAAAACTTTCATTGATTTGTTCTTTACTCGTGACTAATCACCCAAAATTTCTCATTTAATAGTTATAATCTTCCAAGAAAAGTTCAAGGTTCAACATAATATATTATTACAATGCCCTAAGATAACAACATATAATATCAAAATGTTGAATTCCATGACCCTATTTAATCCCCACCACACAGCCTTATAAAACTCTCATAAATCATATAACCTTATATAACCCATATAACACATTGTTCTAACTCATAAAATATATAAGACCCTTTGTTAACCACACAAATAGCTTTACCTAGCCCACACATACATTTAAGCAACATAAAAAATTAAAAAGTCCCAAACAGCCTCGTATAATACTAGGATACAAAAGGCCTAATTACATCAAGTTAATATCACTATAATTACATCAATACAATACCATTATATTCAATGTTTAATTGAACACTAAGATCACAATATCAAATATCAAATATAACATATATCTAATAGTTATAACACTCGAAATGTAATAGTTTAACATATTACACTACTTATGAAAATTTAACATATTAAACAATTTATGTAATGCACTTTATAAAATATCAACAAAATAAAAACATATGATAAAAATTAAGTATAAAAAAAACTAAGTAATGAGTCAACAACCACTAAGTAAGATCTTCTTCCATCCAACCTAACTCAAAATTTATAATAGTTATGTATAACTACTACTACTACTAACAACAATAACAATAACAACATCAACAACGACAATAACAACAACAACATTAATGATGATGATGATGATGATGATGATGATGATAATATAATAACAAATAATATACTTTATGATATATGTTATGCACCTAAATTTCTCTTTTTCTTACCAAATCCTTCAAATTTCCTCACGATTCATTAATATCTAAGCAAAATTTTCTAGTTTTCAAATCAATTCCTAAGAACCCTTTTCCCCTTTAAAACTCTCTCGGTATGAAACGAGAAAGAATATTACAAATGAGGAAATAAGATGCACTTAAAGTGTCTCATAACTGAGTCAACCATGAAAAATTGATCATGTGACTTTGATTAATTAAGAAAACTTAGCTAATCACTTTGCATATTATGCAACTCACTACTTGATCAATTATAAAAAAAACATGATTAATCAATCTTGGTTAACTAAATAAATTCCATTGATCAATTAACTAAATATATATTTTTATTATTTATATGATTTGTAACCTCATCCTTTAACTTTTATCCCTTGAATCATTTCATTGTGATCGTATAATATAATGTTATGCCATAAATTGAGTAGTATTCAATTATCATAAAGTGGATAGATATACTCCCTTTTTATGCTCCTTCCATTTTGAATCAATTCTGACATTATTTACAAATCCTTAATAATGTTTTAACAATACTCTATTAGACATTATAAACACCTTTATAAATAACAATAACATCCATTAATAATAATAATAATATAATATTTGGTATTATGAATCATTTTTTAAGTAGCTATATATATTCATATTTTACAATTTCTCATTCAAGTTCACTTTTCAACTAATTTAACATGACATTTATTGATGAATATGTTACACAAAACATCATTGCAACTAATTATTATTATAACTTTTCATATAATACAAATGACTATTTTTAGGATCTCACAATAAAAAACTAATTATGATATTAAAAATCCTTTAATTAGCAAGAGAAACTATCATAAAGACAATTTATTACCTCCAAAAATAAGTGTAAAACAAATTCTATATAACAAGATTATTAATTTGATCTTTTGTAAATAGATAATAGCATTAGGTTAGTACATGTATCCAATTGAATAAGTTTCTCAAATTTAAAAATCTAGTCCTATTTAACCAAAGTCATAAATCATTATGAAGCTAATATGATGTGTGCTTATTTAATTCCAAGATATATCTTAAAATTAATGATATTAATCAGATATTTTTAAGTTAAGTAGTTGAAGTTTGAAGTGTCACTTTTGGAAGTGTGACTAGTGAACATAAAAGTTAGGGTAAAAAATATACATATCTCATGTGGTTTTTAAAAATCTTATAATCTTTAAATTTTTTTAAAAATCTTTATAATTTTTAATTTTCTAGAAAATCCTCTTATCTTAGACTTCGGTTAAAAATAACGATAAAATACATGCAACATAAATATCATTAGACAAGTTAAATGTTATAACATGTTAACCAAATTTATCTCTTTAACTTGAAGAGTTAAGTTAAATATTCATGTAAGCACTATTTAATTGAATTTTGATAATCATATATTGCATTAAATCATTATTTTTTAACCATAGTTTTAGAAAAAGTTCGTACACATACACACACGCCGTCTGAAACACCAAAAAAGGCTAATCCCTCTTAATTACATCATATCAGGTTTAGGTGATTGAAGACTTTTGGCTGGTCATAATCATGGCAACTGTTACATGGTGAATTTTAAGGGTAGCAAACTCAACAATTCCAACCCTGTAATGCAACCATAATCCTACACTTGGTTCAACAAAATATGCCCACAAGGAAGAAAAACTACAGTTAGCGTTGTGGACTATCCAAATGAAACAGAATTTGGTGGAACACTTGGAAATTATAGAACAAAAGCACCAACAATTAAGTAAACGAACATAGATTTATTGATAGAATTATAGTTCATAACACATGCAATCTGAAGGATTTATAGCCCTTTTATAGCCTTCAGAAAGTAGTTCAAGGATAAAGACATAGGTTGTTACAAGTGGTTTGGACAGTTTTATATAAACAACCCTAATAACTAATGACATCAACTGTCACATTAATGTTTCTCCAACCATGTGTAACTCCATTCAAGCAATGCACTTACGTGTGTAATGATGGAGACTCATCCAAAGACAAAGCTATGCATCGTCCACTTGATTAGCCATGCGAAGCAGCCCACCAACGTACCAAAACACTATGTGACCTACAACTTCCATGTGCAACGTTTTAGTGTTCTAATAAATGAATTCCAACCACATTAAACTCACCATACAATGTTACCAAAGGTTGTCTACTAATGTAGCTGTACTTTCCAGCATATATTAATTAATTCCAGCCTTATAAAACTCACACAACATTGTAATATTAACATAATTTCTTGTAGCCCAAGCTGACCAACGCAATCTTCATTTTCTAGCACCTAAAAATTAATTCCAGCATGTATTATGATAGATAGTTTTGGGATCCTATATTACCAAAGGGACAATTCAACTTGCCAAAACATGCCACCATCATGTTGTCCAAGTTGTACAATGTTGGTGTTTACTGAACACCGAAAAGAAGGTCTCACAAACCTCCCCCACAAAAGAAAGTCGACGCCTTGTCGGTAACTAAAGTGTCGAATCTATCCAACATGTGTGGCCTCAGCTACTTGCTCCCAAAGTTGGCCAATTCATCACCTTTTGCCCTACAAAAGTCTTACAAAACATGTTGGGTAAAATGTATACTAAAATGACACACCCTTGCATGCCATTTCGTTAATAATGTCGAGTGGCAGCAAACATTTTTACTACCATTATGAACAATCAAGATGGAACTATAAGTTTGTTTGTAGCTCCCTATCACCATCGAAGGAAGCTTATACGAGCCCCTCTTAACTCCCTTCAATGTACAACCATTATATTATAAGTCCCACTTCTAGGTACTTCTTCCACCACCAACGGATTGACATTAATTCCCCCTCTTCCGAAATTGGTCCAAGAATCTACTCTAACAGAGTCATCCATTGCATCAACTGTTCCATATTTCTTCCCAACATTTCCACAAAAGCAGTCTGCCTATAATTAGAAAATACCCCAGAAATTTCCCAAATGCAGCTCTGATACCAACCTGTTATGGGGTGAATTTTGAGGCTAGCAAACTCAACGATTCCAGCCCTATAATGCAACCAAGATCCCACACTTGGTTCAACAAAATATGCCAACAAGGAAGAAAAAACGTAGACAATGTTGTGGACTGTCCAAATGAAACAGAATTTGGTGGAATCCTTGAAAATTATGGAATAAAGGCACCAACAATTAAGTAAACGAACAGGGATTTATTGACAACATTGTAGTACAGAACATACGCAATCTGAAGGATTTACAACCCTTTTATAGCCTTCATAAAGTAACAAATTCAAGGACAAAGCCATAGGCTGTTACAAGTGGTTTGGACAGTTTTATATAAACTGTCTGAATAACTAATGACATCAATTGTCACATTAACGTTTCTCCAGCCATGTGTAACTCCATTCAAGCCATGTATTTATGTGTATAATGATGGAGACTCATCCAAAGACAAAGCCATGCAACGTCCACTTGATCAGCCAAGCAAAATAACCCACCAACATACTAAAACACCATGCTACCTACAACTTCCATGTGCAACGTTCTAGTGTTCTAGTAAATGAATTCCAGCCACATTAAACTCACCATAGAACGTTACTAAAGGCTGTCCACTAATGCAACTGTACTTCCCAGCATATATTAATTAATTCCAGCCTTATGAAACTCACACATTGTTGTAATATTAACATAATTTCATGTAGCCCAAGTTGGCCAACGCAATCTTCATTTTCCAGCACCCAAAAATAATTCCAGCATGTATTATGATAGATAGTTTTGTGCTTTCATATTACCAAAGGGGCAATACAACTTGCAAAAAACATGCCACTATCATGTTGTCCAAGTGGTATAATGTTGGTATTTATTGAACACCGAAAAGATCTCATAGTAACCTTGGAGAGCTTTGAATACTACCTTAAATATGCGTTTGATACTTTTGCATGTGCCATCTTTTCGTTCATGACAATGTCATGTGATGATGAAATTAACTAGCGGGGATTGGGAAGCAGCTAGAGAATAATAAGTAAATGTCAAGTTGAATAGGATGATTCCATGCATTGAACATCAGAAAGCTTGCTTAGGAATTCCAAATTGTGCTCATTAACCACCTTCCAGACGTAGACTTTATAAAGAAATTGCTAGTTTCCATACATGTATTAGCACTTATCCTCGAGCCATAACTTCTATGAAAGGAGAACGAAAAAGTAGGCACAACTGCAAAACACATTCCGTCATTTCATATTGGTCCTGGGCTTGAAGATACATGAAGTTTCAAATATCGATCATAGAGATGTTAAATTTTCAAATTGTTGGTCTTATAATTATAACGTTTAAAAGTTGGATATAGATAAATTAAAAAGTATTTAAATCTTTATCTAAATTTCATAATTTAAATGTATCCAAATTCTTCTATAACCTGATCATTGAAGATTAAATATAGTTTTCACCCGATTCTAATTTTTTATTATTAACATATGATATTCGAGTGTAAAATAATTTTAATATTATAGTATAAATATATCTCTCTATTTTCTCTTTTCCCATAAAAAGAAGACACAATTAATAAGATATTGAAGTTATGCAGAACATATGACTTAACATCATTATGATGCCGAGATTTATTTGAAACTACATTTCTATTTTAAGAGGGTGAGCTTTAAAGCAACTCTTAAAGTTACTCCTTTGTGACTAGAAGATCACAAGTTTGAGTAACAAAAACAACCTCTTTGTGAAAAAATGTAAAGAGAAGGTTGCGTACATTAATGACCCTCTCCCGACTCTCGTAAAGAAGGGAGCCTTTTGCAGTAGGGTATGTTGTGTTTTTTTTTTCTTTGTATATTTCTATTTTAACATTCTTATCAATGTTTTGAATACCATTTCGTACCGACCGGTACCGGTTGAAAAACGAAATGGTGTTTCCTACTTCGATACAAACCTTGGGTAACGGCTAGTACTAGAAGTTTCACCTGGTACGGTCTATATTTAAAATATCAGTCAAATACTGATTGGTATCGTGAATTTTGATAAATCTAAGGACAAATTTGTAAAAAACCCTCTACAATTACACCTCAACTCTCTTACTCTCTTCCTATCTCTCTCCCAGTTTCTCTCATTGCTATTCTACGCCGTTGTCCTCTGACCACCACCATGACGCCACCTCCCTTCTCCACCGCGCCTCCCTGCTTGCTGCTCTGCCTCCCTCTCTATTGTGCCTTCCTACCCTTACTAGTCTGCAGTATGTCTCTCCACCTGAGCCTCCTCTGCTTGCTGCTCTCCACCTCTCCCTCCTCTCCACCGACTACTCAGCTACTCTCCTCCACCAGTCTAGCACCATCACTACCGCTACTCAGCTAAAAAGTGAAATCAAATTCTTCATATAGGTTTTGACCTAACCTAACCCAAAAAACCTAACCTGACCCACCGAATCAAATTGAAATTGTGAATTTTTTTATGTGCTCCTTAATTGCATTTGTGAATGGTTGGAATTGACTTATGAATTGCATTTATGAATGGTTGGAATTGAATTGTGAATGGTTGTGTTCAATGTGTTGAATTGTGAATGGTTGTGATCAATAGGTTGAATTATGAATGGTTGGAATTGAATTATAAGTGGTTGGAATTGTTGAATTTGTGAGATTCGAGAAATTTAAGTTTATAAATGTATGCATATTTTCACTTTCACCATTAACTTTAAAGGTAAAATGGATTACAATTCAATTTCTTGTGACTTATCTTACAAAATTTTAAATTAATGACTCTTAAATAATTAGTTTCACTATTAAGATCTTTTTATTCTCCTTTTTTTAGCTCCTATGTCACAATGAAGGTAAAGACAAAAAACAATAAAGAGGGGGACAAAATTTTACTTTCATATATTTTTAATAAATACAATTGATTGTTTTACAAAATATTAGATTTTGTTAGATTAGGATTATAATATAACAAAATTTGATGAAAAGAGAGATTTTGTTAGAAATAGCTTAATTATAAAAAAATCATGTTACCATTTATCCTATATTTATCTCCCCATAGAATATCAATAGATTAATGGAAGATAATTAATTAATTAAGCATCCCCAATTTAGGCATTTTTAAGAATGTATACATGGCATGAGCTATAAAAATATGTTAAAGAAATATTCGAGGAGAACTTGACATGAAGTGTGAAAGAATCATTAGTTTGATTACGACTCATTTGATTGCCTTAATATGTTAAAGACATTGTTTTGTCAAAGATGAAAAATATCAAAATATCATCTATATAAACTAATGTCTTATTTAAGTCATACATAATCAAGTAAAAATTTTATTTATTAATTAAGTTCAATTCACTTCATGCATGTAACTTTTATACTTGTCTTCAAACGTATTCAATTTAATGACTATTAAGTGTATAGTGTTATTATGTATGTTGAATACTTGAATTGTTAGTTTTTGACTTATGGTAAATTGTGTTGGATAAAGTTGAATTGTGTATGATGTAATCATACAAAAATGAGTTATATTATATAAAATGGATATGTGTATTGTGTAATTATGTATGTTGAATGTCTGAATTGTTAATTTTTGACTTATTGGTGAATTATGTTGGATAAAATTAAATTTTGTTGGATGAAATTGAATGTGTACGATGTAATCATACAAAATGAATTATATTATATAAGATGGACGTGCATATTGTGTCATTGTGTATGTTGAATACCTAAATTATTGGTTTTTGACTTATTAGTGAATTGTATTGTATAAAATTGAATTGTGTTGAATGAAATTGAATTATGTATGATGTAATAATACAAAATGAGTTATATTATATAAGATGGACATGCGTAACGTGTAATTGTTAGTTTCGACTTTTGAGTTAAACAATGCATATTTTGTGATAGTAGATGATAATGAAATTATGTGTTATATATTTTGATATGTGTTTATTTATTTTTCAAATAAATAGAAGAAAGTTTAAGTATTCATGAACATCTAACCACTTCAAAAAAAAAAAGATCTAGCTTGGGTTCATGCTGCATTGATCCCCGATATAAAGAATCGTAATATTTGTCTACTTTGTAATCAACATTTGATGTTGGATTGGAAAAGAAAACATGCAAGATTTGGTTAAATAGTAGATTTCAAAACTTTTTAGAAATCATAACACAACGGAAGCAAGATAACCAAATGAACATGTCAATCTATACATGATACGACATAAGGATAATATTTAACATAAGCATAAGATGAAGATTATATTACCGACTCCTTTGCTACAGCTTTAACTCCTCGCTGCGCTATCCTATCCTCGGCAATTTATGCTCTCCAAGATGATGTATCCTCTTCTTGTTATTGCTTCTTCTTCTCAATATTGTATCCTCAACCAATCTGATCTACCACTTGTTCTTTTTGGACAACTTGGTTAACAAGATCCTTTAGTAGGAAAGGAGAAGAAAACTATTGGAGGAGATTTTTCTTGGAAGAAGAAGCCAAAAATAAGACACCTTTTCATGCAAGTTTCGACACTCTCATGCAAGATAGGAGAGAAAGCGATAAAAATGCAAGAACCTTTTCTTACACACACTCAATTTCGGTTAACCTCAAAGGAAAGAAGATATTTGCATCAAATGCATCACTTCTTTCTTTAATCAATCATAAAGAAGTTAATAAACGAGACTCTTCTCATTTGTCTTTAAGATGGCTATATGAAAAGACTATTAACCTAAATAAGACCTATCAATTTCGTTTTTGATGATAAAAGAAGGAAGATGGTCCATCCAATGTACATCTTTATTCTTTAATCCAATGAATGCTAATAGGTTACATGTTATCATTAAAAGATAACCATTAAACCATTTAATGATAAGATCATTACTCTATTTAATGATGATAATGCATAATAAATACCATCTTTATTTAGCAATTCGATGCCAAATATGCAGCTGCACATTCAGCCCAATAAAACCGAAATTACTTCTCCTTTCTTTAAAAAGTTTATTTTAATATAATTAATCTAATCAATTACATTAAACCAAAGTCTAGCCTATTTCTAAATGTACATTTGGGCTTCTAATTAATCATTAATTAGTGTAACCCAACGTTCAATCATGGGCTTTAAAACCTCCATTTATATTTCTTACTTTGCTTGATAACTTTCCTTGAAGCCAAGTGAGGAATCTTATTGGACTTAAATAATTCAAGCTCCAATAAGCCCAAAATTAATTTAATCTCATTAAAATTAATTCTAACTTATTAACTAAATGTCATTCCACTAAAAACAATTAATTGAACTCTTGAATTACTAAATATTATGAGAACACATATTTCAAATAATATGTCCAATTGTAAACCCTATTATGAACCTTATTATACTCATCCACACAACAAAGGGTAAAATTATTGTTTTGCCCTTATGTTAGTTTTTCTTTCAAGATCTCCTGTTTTATTCTATATGGTGATTAACACATAAGATCTCATTTTGGTGTTAAGACTTGATAAGTAGTTAGTCCATCAAACTCCTGGCACCAATTTAATTACCAATCTCCATAAAACATCTAGAAGTGATGATATCACTATAAACTCTTTATTTGAGTGAATGTTCCCTGATATATGTTTCAATTAATAATTCCAACATGTAGACACTAGATTAATACTCTGTAAAAATCCATTCTAATTATATCAAAAATTATAATGAAACACATATGAGTTCACCACTCATCAAGATTGTAGTCCATAATAAGCAAATGCTAAAATGTATGTTTTAAGACTAAAGTAACGACCTACTTTATTCTTGAAAACATACTTGACTCCAGATTCATTTAATAGTGCCATTATCGATAGTCGACTACTATCATGATATGGAACTCATCATTCCCTTGAAGTAAACTCTTTTACTTATATGGAGCAAATTACAACACTAAAATCTAAACCATAATCAAGCGACCAACTTGATTATTCAACTGTGAATGTATTATTTAGATTCTTATAATATACATGTTTCCCATACATCTCTATATATATGTATATTACTTACAAAAGAATCTCAGTACCTTATGACTAGATATGTAATGCTCATAAAAATCAAACTCTTTTGTTTTATTAATAATAAATATTTTTATTACAAAAAAGTAACTGAAGAAGATTAAGTTACATGTAAATACACATGCTTTCTAGGCCACTATATTTACATAACTCCAACATTTGAAAGGTAAAGGAATCAATCGATTAAAGAAGCATTTAGTTGGTTAAAGGATATGTGGAATCCTGTAAAAAGAAAGTCATGATATGAAGTGACAAATGAAAACTTTGCTTAAAAAATATCAAAACAAGAAAGATTGAAGGGATAGATTAAATTATGAAATTGGTTGTAGAAGTTCATTTATTGGTATTCATGATGGTAGTCGAAATGTTAAATGTGGTAGTGGTAGTGTTCATTCCTAGCAAGAAGTGAATATTACATATGAACCTGATATTAGGAAAAGAAGAAGATAAATGATGAAATTTTTTTTGCATCACTAATAACTCATAAAGCTCAATTTTTAATTCGTAGTGTCATGGAATCAAGAGAAGCTACTCACAATGTAAATATGATAATGGCTAGATGGTGGTATGATACAGATGCAACATTCATTGTAATAGCCCATTCTTACACTTAGAAATTTAACTGCTATATGAAGTCATATGAGTCATATCATATGAGAGTACATAAAGTGCATTTCATTTACATGCATCATATTCACATACATAAATTATGATTTAGTACACATTGCAAAGATAGTTTATGCACTCAATTGATTTATTCCGGGAAATGAAAGATTTTAAATGTTTATAATGTGATTGCGTGATTGTGTGCTATTTATGTTTTGAAATTTGGTTTGATGTATTAAATTAGTGAATTGGAAATTAATGTTACATTTGAGTGATTGAAGAAGTAATATGAGTATCTAGTATAGGAAAAATGTTGAATAGAAAGATAAATTGATACGTAAAAATTTAGGTTGACTAGACTTACAAAATAGTGACACATGACATTAGTACTAGTGTGACACATGGCTTAATTAAATGAGTGACAAATGGCGGCTTAATTGGGTGGCACATGGTCTAGAGATTATGAGACAAGTGGACTAATTATGGAGTGACAATTGGTAGCTTATAAAAGGAGACATGTAGCATGAGTCTTTGTTTGACAAGTGTTTGAACAAGTGTCCAAACCCTCACCACATACCTAACCCACGATTTTACTCTCGAAAGACTATTGTTTTGTCTTGTTTTGGCCATATGCTTTCTTCTTTCTTCTTCTTGCCATCGACCCACACCTATAACCCTTACATTTTGAGTTTTTCCCAAATTTCTACACTTTTCTATCCAAAATTTTTGCAACCTTCATTTTAGGATTGAAACCCCTTTTTATTTCCATCTTGTTCTTGGAGTATCCTTGCTTGTTGAAAGACTAAGTTAACTTGAAGATTGAGGTGGAATTAGGGCTAATCAAGTAAGTGATTTTTAAAAAAAAATCTCTATGGCATGTTAAAATAGAAACATTCATGATGATTAAATTGAGATGAGTGATATGTAGGGTTGATGTTAAAGTTGTATTGCAATTTGATGAATGAATGTATAGTTTCTGTTTTGTTTTTTATGCTTAAAAATAGTGAATTATATGGATGGTTTAGGTTGACATTTGAAGTGTAAATGATGATGTAACTATGTAAAAAAATGGGTATATTGGGAATGTTCCAAAAATTGACAAGTTAGGGTTATATGTATGAAGGTGAATGATAGTTTTGTTTTGATTATGATGCATAAAAGACTATGATTTATGAGTTATCAATTGAATGATTTTGAGTTAGAATTGGTGATGAAATTGATGAAGAAATAAAGTATAATTTAGGTATAATTGAGATATGATCAACGAATTTGTATGATGGTGCTAAAATTTGGAAAAAGATTGAAGGAAATAGATGGTGAACCATCTGTTCACCCATTCCACGATCGTGGAAGCAACATGAGCTCTTTCCCACAATCATGAAAAATACCCTAGAAAAGAAAATTGTTTGTTTTGTCTTTCTACGATCGTGGAAAGGTACCCATGATCGTGGGAAATGCTTGGGAAGTGAAAAACTTTGTTTTGTGTGATTGTTAAACCAACTAAGGATAAATTACTTTACTTTGGTATATTTGGATTTGATTAAGGTTTGAAATGAACTTAGATGATTGTTTGATTGATTGATCAAGGGTTTGATAAGTTTCAGTTAATAATTGATGTTCGAATTAATGAATGGATTGTTTGATATCAACGTATATGAATTTGGAAAGTATGAGTTGTTAAAGAAGTGAAGGTGTTCTTATAAATGTAAATGTGATGCAAGGGATATAAGTCATGAATTAAGTATGATTGAATGAAAATTAGGAAGTTGTGTGAGTATGGAATGTTAGGAAGGGATGGATAAATGTATGATTGAATAAATTTAAAATAATCGAGATTTCTTAAAACATTGATCTAATCACCAATAAGTTATGTACAAGATATGACGAATGAATGAGCAAGATTTGTGAATAAGGTTACATAGGATAGTCAATTGAGCATGCATTAAACATGACACATCTATATGCACAGGATTGAGTATCCATTTGATTAAACAAGTTAATAATGTATACATATGTGTGTATTGCATGATATCGAAGCACAAATTGACCGATCGCATCCATACATTACCGGGTCGTCAAGACAATAGCTATTCTAGAGCATCCTGTCAGTCAATTTAAATGTTCTCTCACTATAATCTAGTTACTTTGTTTAAAATTAAGTTATTTAAAAGCTACTCATGTGATTGTGATAATTCTGAACCATCAATTACCCGAGGAAATTGATATTCGAGAATGTATTGGAAGTGTTTTGTAAATAGATGTGAATATGAAAATATATGTTCTCAGCTGAATGTTGAATGCCAGACTTAGATCTAAAGAATGTGATTTATGACTGGAATATATCGAATGTGAAATAATGAATGCATCATATATAAATTGTTGCATCTCATTACATTGAAATGCATGAACAGATAAAAAAACTGTGACCGGAGTGATTCAAGTGAAAAAAGAGCTTGAAGCTCATAAATGTGCACAAAGAGCCGCAAACTCATTTATCAATGAGCTCATTACTCATAATGGGTACGAGACAGTATATAAAATGAGCCCAGTATTCACAACAAATATCAGATAGTTAAATAGGCACTCGATCATAACAAAGTAAAAATGAAGTGGAGTCACATGTGCATTTACATATGCATCCTTATTTATTAAATGATTGAATGGATATACCATATTGACTAACTGAATTAACATGCCCATTGAACTGAGATGAAATATTAACTAGTTGAAATCAATAAAATATGTGATGTGATGTGAATTATTCATTTATATGACATATTTGGTAAATTGAGCTATATATGTGATATTGAGTGTTGATATGAGTGAGCATATCAATGATGTTTCACTTACTGAGTTCGCAAACTCATCAAAATTGCAATGTTTTTTTTCAGGTTCAAAGGAATTCTAACTTCTAAGCAGATCAAGTAGAAATGTATTACTTATATTTTAAAGCAAGAATGACTCAAAGGTCGGTCAGCTGACACTAAAGAGTCTAGATAGGATACTTTGGTTTAACATCCACATATAGCACTGAAAGGAAGTGAAACCCATGTTAGCCTGGTCTCCAAGGTTTGACTCTGAAGCTGTCATTGATCATTCTGGAAAAGTGGTGTCTCAAGTAGACTAGACGCTTACTTCATGATTTAATAATTATACGAGTAACATTTGGTGTACCATCATCTCCCCTTCATCTATAGAGTTATATTGTATGCTAAATTTTATAGGCAGTTGATTATTAAGAAAATGTTAGAACTCAGAATACTGAGTTTTGCTATACTATTTATATATCTGTAAAATACTTGTCACTACCGAATGGTAG
>JANIPN010000002.1:41063294-41074640 GCA_027478595.1 Erythroxylum anguifugum
ACAAGTTATGGAGACTATTCTTTTTATTATTTCTTTTAATTTCAATTCAAGTATGATGAATTAATTTTCTTATCTTGATTCAAGGGATCCATGTTACATGTTATGGTGAGATTTTTTAGATATTTTTCATGTTGTTGATGAACATTGGATATTTTCGGATTTGTCTTTTTAATTGAATTTGTTGGTTTCTAGGAGCGCTACTAGAGATTAATTAATTCAACTGCTAGGTTAGCAAAATCTGACGTTCAATTTTGGTAACCACAAGTAGCAATTAGGATTAATCTCTCTACATTAGAGTCGGAAAATTCTAAGAAAGTTTTCACTTGATTGATTGCATGTCGTACATGTTTATCACTTGTCATTGGTTCTTAATGCTATTATTCAATTTACCTATGATTGTATCTAGGTTATTGTTTAATAAGGTTGCTAGGATACATGTTTCTAGTCATTACACTTAAAAGAAAATTTCCTCAATGAATGTTCGTTAAGAATTACAATTTTTGTCAAGGATCCACAATAGCATGGTAACATCGGTGACCCGAAACCAAGATATTTTTAATTGATTTTTCATATTTAATTATTGCTTTTGATTTGTGATTTTTTCTTTTATTTTTATTATTGTCGTGACAAAACCCCCCTTTTTTATTATTTGTCCCGTTTGAACTAGCTAACCTTTACCGTTAAAGATTTCTCGTGGGAACGATATCCGCTTACCGCTACTACATTAATTTATTTTAACGGAAGTGATTTCTTTTATATTTGGTTGCAGGCGACAGCATCACAATATCATTACAATATAATTTGGTAGATTATGAAATACTTACACACTAATCAATTCATTTAATAGCACCATAATTACACAGTCTAAAAACAAAGATAAGATGAAGACCATTAACTTCTATTCTCTAGTAATCTCTAAAGCACATACTTTTAAAAATAATTTCTAGAGATCCAATTTATAGTAATTAAGTAAAATCAAATCAAAACATACTATTATGGAAAAGAATTAATGAGAATAATCACGATCAGTATATGATATTAGCAAGTGTACTCATTTTCTATAGTTTGATTAATAAATGTGGATCTCATGAGAGCATATCAAAGTCCTAAACTTTTCAAAGTAAATTTATATAAAAGAGGTCAATACAAAATTATCACATTTTAGAATGTTAGAATTACAAATAATTTAGAGGGAAATGGAGTTTGTTAGTAAATTATTTAGTAAATATAATATATGATCAATCAAAGTGACTTTTCTTACCTTTGATATATTTAGGCCTTTTTTATAATTTTTATCATAATGTCATTCACTTCAATGGTGACTTAGAGAGGCCTAGTGAGACTAAACTTTTAGGTAAATTATATATTCTAATTTGGAGTTCAACTATAATTTGCAGCCTTGTTTCTGTCTAAAATAAATTATGCACATATATTTAACTTTTAATAATAGATGTTAAGTTATGAAAACCAACTATATGGAGTTTGAATATTATGTACCAACTAAGCCATATAAGTTCAATCGTATACAAATTTGAACTTGTCTCATATGTGTGTAGCAAATGCAAGATTTTTTTTTTTTTACTAAATGAAACATATTATTCCAAATACAGAATTACACTTCTGAAGTTTGGTATTATTGAATAGTAGAAAAGAGAAGCTAGAATATAGTAAATTAAATAAACCATACCTAATAATAAATAAGTCATATTTAAAGTATGATTAAAGGTCTTTTGCTATCAAAATATTTAAAGTCTATTTTCTAATAAATATAAGGAAACAGTTTGGTAGTCATTATTTATTTGTTATTAGTGATTATAAATATTATAAATCATAAAATATATTATTTTAATAAAATAAATTTTAATTTAATAATGAAGTACTTTTTTTTTAAATGAAAGAATTGCATTAACTATAAGTAAAGCTAATACACCATTACAATGATTTCAAGGCTGGCAGGTCGATCATTAAAAGCTATACAGATGAGGAAAAAACTACAAAAAGATAGTACAAACCAATAATGTCATGTACTTATAACTGCCAGCGAAGTTTCATTTCAGATGAGAGAATGTGTTGTACATTCTTTGCAACAAAAGCTGACTATACCCAATTAATAATCATGTCTGCAAGCTGGTATTTGTCTTCTTCCTTGTGTGTAAACAAGTAGCTATTGCGCTCTTTCCAAAGTGCATAGATGGTAGTAGTAAAAGCTATTGCAAGAAGAAGTCCATTGGCCATATGTGGTTTTGAGTGTCTACTAATCGTTCAAAGGTTTGCTCCCAATTGTACATGGAAGTACCACATGAAATGAGGTGAAGAATTTTGCTCTAAACTACTTTAGAAAATCGACATAGAAAGAAGAGATGTTCTCTATGTTACATATGTATCTTACATAAAAACACAAGTAGCCTCTATATTACCATGCTATTGCCTTCTAATCTTGAGTCTATTCTGAATTGCTAACCAAGTAATGAAAGAAGCCTTCGGATTCAATGTATTCCTCCAAAGTAGATTAAACCAAGGGACCTCAGGGAGATTGTTGGTAAATAGAAGACGACAAGATTTGTTTGAGAAAGTACCATTTGGAATGGGGGTCTAAATGATTCTGTCATCATTCATCACATTATCCAATTGTGGTAAGTATTGCACAAGGAGATCAAAACCTCTAAAATATCCATGCCATTCACCATGAAAGACAGAGATGAGACTTTTAGGATATGGGGTAATATGTTCCTCAAATGATTCAATTAGAGATGCATATATAAGAGGGCTAGAGTCTAACCAGTTATCAAATCAAAACCAAGTTTTGTGGCCGTTACCTATGTTGTGCTTGATCTAGGGATATGTGGTGTATCTCATCTTAATGAAGATTATTACTGATCACCAAATGATGGTCAAGTAATTAGGTTTTTATTATAATTACATATTATATAAGACTTAACAGCAAATCATAAGATGATTTATCCCAAATGCTTAGCGTTACGTCTGATCATCATATATGGAAGCCAGGATATGTGGAGCTTTACCAAACATTCCCAGGCCTAGCTGGGATGCAATGCTAGTATTACAAATTAAGTTATAGCTCCTAAATAAACTAAAGCTAGCACATAAAGACTAACTCGCGGCACTATGATTACACATATTAGCAGCTTTGCAATGCTGTAACTATTTTGCAAGAAACGATCTCAAAAGCCTAACGTTTGAAGTACGGACTGAGTCGTTGAGTCACCGGGCAGAAGCGCAGGTCACCTAGTCTTTCCATTCAGATGTGTGATTCTGCAATATATAACTCAGTCAAGGATAAAAAAGGTTATCCATTGCATTAAGTACGTAAGATAGCCTGTCAATACAAACTTGTTAACAAAAATAAAAGTAGGAGTTTTCTCTCAAAGCTCTTACCATGAGGGGATCAATACTTCCGCACAAACACACAAAAAGAAAAGAAAGAAATTCGAGGTGGCATCAACTAATTCATATGCAATTGCTATCACCGGGGAATAATAGGGCTATGATATATTTTCTGCCTCACTACGTAGTTAATTAATAAAACTTAGAAGGAAATGGCTACAACCCCAAGTCTACACTAATCCTGAGCTTGTTCTTGATAGAAACGAACAATGGTACGTAGATCGTCAAGACATGAATGCGAAAGAGATTTTGGATTAAGGTCATTTTTTCGAACAGAACTAAAATGAATCAGCTTAAGAATGGCGTACATGCATATGTAACAACACGTTCGAATATCTCTGTTTCATTTGTTCCAGGAAACGTATATACCATGCATTGTTTGTTGCCTTGAATAAGTAGGCACGCAATCCCAAACAACCTCAGAAACAAAGCATTCACTGAAAACTCTTGTTCAGCATCTATCAAAGGCTACTTGGACCTATCTTGGATGATTTCTAATCGAAATATGACAGGCACTCTTTTCTTTTCTCTTTCGTTTCCTCTCTGGCCTAAAACTGAACTTTCTGATGGTAAACTGATTTGAGTAGGAGTAGGATGGTCTACGATGCTCTTCTTTGCTTTACCTTGCGGCCCTTGAATGTAATCAAACTATGATAGGATAATGTTATAAAATGGTAGTACGATTGGATATATGTACCTATGAGGGTCCATCTCTTTTGTTTCATGTAAAATTTCTTAGCAAAAATACCACACAAGCCTGGTGAAGGCTTGCAAGTAGAGAAAAAACTTCAGAAAAAAACGATGCAACAGGTAGGCGATTGCAGGAAACAAAAGTGCCCTGCAGGACAAAGACAGGAAGATGAACAAGTGCAAAAGCACAATCAAGTCTTATCTTTGAAAATCCTAACAGTGAAAGATTTAACATCAATTTTCACATCAAGTGAAGAGCATATACTAAGGGCCTCGCTAACACAAAATTTTATTAGTCATTCCCAACTTGTAAAGGCAAGAAATTTATGGTTTCAATGAAGGTAGTCATTACAAAGCAAGCCACAAAATTTTGTCTGTTTGTGTAAGGTCCACGAAATATGTCAACAACTGACGTAAAGACCTCTAGGTCAACATATAAGTAGAAGAAGGACCTTGTTCATTTTAATGGACCTATGTACTGGGATGAGTAATAAATAAAAAAGTTAAACATTAGTGCGATGAGAAACAACTTTCATTTCATCAATTCGGTAAGCACTGCACTAAAATAAGATCCCTGAGCTGTAATTGCACTGTTTTTCAGTTGCATCTTTGTCTCATAGAAAAATCTACTTGAACTCTTCAAAGAACAGGTAGAAAACTGCAATTCCTTTCATCATAGTACTAGAGCTATACATGTATTGTGTAAAAACAAAAAGAACCAAACTAACTTTTATTCAATTGAATTTGATCTGTATCTTTGAGCAACTAGGGACGTGTAGTGAAGCCTAATATTTACTAATTGGTCTAAATATTTATTCTTCTTTCATTTTTTATTCTCTTTAGTTTTCATGCAAACTTGTGTCTATTCGTGTTTTTTTACGCCACATCGTATGTTAATGTTTACTATAGTAAATAATTGTAATGATCATAACTACTGTAATTATATTGTTATTTGAATTCTTAATCCATATTCAATCATTTGAAATATGTGTTTTTATATATAAATTAAATATTGCGCTTTTATAAAAGTCATTATACTACTAGTTTTCTTTATCATAGCTAATTGGATTTGATTTCTTCTTCTTTTATATAAACATTTCCCTTTACTTCTATTAATAACATTTGCATTGAAAATTACATTCCATAAAACCATAAAGTAGCAAACTTTTTAGTAGAAAAGCAAGTATATCAACTATAAAGGTAAATCCGCTACATTACAAATAGTAACTGAAGTCAAGAAGAATTAGTTTCCTAATGTTAGAAAATTTCATTTTAGCTTTATCAATTCAATCTTACCAACAAAAAACTCTATAGTCAAACTTTATTATACTCACCAATACACACAACTAGAGCAATTTTTTCTTAGAAATGACAAATATTTAGTAATATAAGTGACTCACATACCCACTTAGCTCTAGTTCTATTCAATATGTACACCTACTACTACTAGATCTTAATATTGAGTGAAAAATGATATTTTAAATTGTATTCTTCTTTATTCATTTGGATATCAGAAATAAAAGTATATATATTTGTCTCTAGTTGCAACCACTTAACTTTTGTGAGACTTTTTAAGAATGGAAATAAATAAAGATCAATAAGACTATGTGTAATTATATGTTATTGAATTAATATTACCATGTTTACGAAAATTTATCACGTAATAAATACATCTCCTTGATTCACTCTTAAATTGGTAACATAATAAGTTAATAACATGTAATTTCTTTCATCTTAATTAGATTCACATGCATACAATTCATCAAATTTATATAATAGAAATATTAATCTATTGATTGACCAATAATAGAGTGTGGAATTCAACAAAAGCATGCACTTTAATCACAACTAAGCACAATTTATATTTAAAAAAATTACATTTTAGTAAAGAGAGCTATTGATTTTGACCTTGATATATTTAATCCAAAAGCTTAAATGATAGACGATCAACTATGTAGATTTATAGACATTGTAAATGTTTATTATAATATTTATTTTATTTTTAGATTATAGCTATTAATTTGATTTCTTCTTTCTCTCATAAACATTTTCTTTCACTTCTACTTATAACATTTACAATAAAGTTACTTTTCATAAACCATAAAGTACCAACTTGCTTATTTAAACAAGCAAATCATATCAACTACAAATGTAAGGATGCTCCATATTGAATGTTAATCAAAGTAGAAGAGAATCAATTTCTTAATGTTAGATAGACTTTGTATATTTATTATTATGCATTTCATTTTAGCCTTATGAAATAAATGTTACCAACTAATGATTTTCTATTTGAACTTTTACAATGTCTATAAATCTACATAGTTGGAGCAAAATTTTGTTAAAAATGTTTCAAATATTTAACAATATGAGTGACTCTCATACCTACATATCTCTAATATTAATATTTATTCAATTTTTGTACTTATTATTGCTAGATTTTTTAAATTCAGTGTTAAATGACGTTTAAAATACTACCCTTTTATTATTTTAATATATAAATATATAGGTATTTACCTCTACTCATAACTACTTAGATTGTGTGAGACAGCCGCCAAGATTGTAAATAAACATCAATATAACTTTGCGTAAAAGTATATTGTCAGATCAAGATTATTATGTTTGATAAAATTTATGAAATGATAAATGCATCTCCTTCTTAGAAACTCCAAACTAGTTACATGATAAGTTAATAACATGTGTTTCTTTGGTCTTAGTTTCACGGACTGGTGAACTCATCAATTTTAATTAGTATAAAGATTAGTTTGTTGGTTAAATATTATAATAACATATGTTTCTTTCATCTGAGTTTCACTTATGCACAATTCATCGTATTTAGTTACTAGAAATATTAATCTATTAGTAACAAATGGAACCAAATCTCATGTTCCGGTTATGGTATTCCTATCATATTTCATTAAATCTCATCCACACATTTGTGTAGACCTTACAAAAATATATGGATGAGATTTAATGAAACAGAGTTAGAACAAAGTAACTGAACAGAGGATTTCTTGTTGATCTTTTAGGAGCTAAAAGATCAAGAAGATCATAAACAACATGATTAAACTTGAAGCTGCACAATGCATTTGTATCCTTTTAATTTGGCATAGTTTTCCAAAAATGATATAACTTTTTTCAGTACAACTTTTAGTGGAAACCTAACAGCTAATCAAGGCAAGAATTATATCGACAGTTTTGATCCGAATCATGTGAAAAGAAGTATGATATGCATTACAGGAACTTAAAATGTTCTAGAGATACCTAGCTGTCTGAGCTAGAAGAAATGAAAGTCCGATGAGTAGACAACTTCACTGGACAATTAAATAATCGCAGCGGGAATTTCCCTGGGTGCTTTTAGGCTTTTATAAAATTGTTCCTCACTTTCAAAACCTATCAAAGAGACCTATTGGATATGGCAGAAACGGAAGGAAGAGCAGGCTACCATAGATAGGTTTCAGATCCACAGTAAGCAAAGAAATAGAGAGGAGCCTTTTAAATAGGGACGATGTTACATGATTATGCATGTTAAATCCCACGTCAATGTGTAGAAAATTACATGCATGCAAAGATTGACACATCACTCGAGACCATTCATGGGGACCAGAAAATCACAGAGGATCATAAAAGAGAAAATCTAGGGGAACGTAAAGAAGTGCTGCATATTATAATTCAGACATCACATGTTCTTTTTGCAAGATGTGTATATATATATATAGATAGAGAGAGAGAGAGAGAGAGAGAGGAATGGCCATTCTCCCACTATTTTGTCATAAACATCTCTTCTAATTAGAGAGTGAGGCTAAAAAAGGAGACGAATGTGAAATCATTTAACCAGTCATAATTTCTTCTCTCCACGCTTCTCAAACTTAGAAGTGATACAAAGATTAGGGTTTTAGAAAGCGGTCTTAGGGTTTTAGATTGAAGAAACCAAATCTCCTTCCACTAACAATCAAGATATATAAGTCCTCTAATTTTAGTCTCACTTTATATACGTCTCCCACGCTTGTTTACTGCAAAGTAGACAATACATGTCTAACTTGTCAATCAAATATATATGCCCCTAGTTTCAAGCATTGATTAGACAAGGGTCTGATTCATTTACTGTTAGCTGAGGGGTAAAAGAAAATTTTAAACTGAATAATCGCATATACTACGTCATTAAAGAAATCATCTGCTTGAATATAGACGAAAGGAATTACCATATAGTCTGAAAAAACCAGGACGAGTTGATCAATTAAGCTGATGACTGCATCGAAGGATTGGTATCTTCTCTCATAGCTTGCTTGATTGAACTCTTCTTCTTCTTTTTCTTCTTGTATGGAATCCCCCTTGCTTTAGCTTGACAGTCCCTCACTTCACGCAAATAAACCCGAATAGCTCCATTCCCAAAAGGATTGGTCTCAGTTGATCCTCCATGTTCCTCGTAAGCAGCTCGCAGACGTCCAATTAGGGCATCGAGACTTCCCCAAGCTTGTCTCAAAGGACAGGTACAAGGAGCCGGAGGATCTGGTTGCCCAAAAAAGACACACCCATGTAGATGAACCTTAGTCTTTCCGAACTGATCGAGGTACCGGAGAAAATCAAGAACATGGTTGCAGTTGCACTGAGAAAGTGGAACTGGGGGTCTCTGGTTCTTCAAGTACTGCCCAAAAGTGTTCCAGTCTCGCCGTTTCTGCGACTCGTAACGACTCAACGGAGCAACAGCTTGATGAGGAGGAGGTTGCTGTTGTTCGCCAACCGATCGTGATGACCCTTCAGCAAAATCTTTAAGCTTGTCTCCTGACATGGTGATTGAGGTGTTTGCAGAAAGAAAATTCTTGGATATTTTTGGCAAAAATTTGAAAAAGTGGGGACTATCTAGCTAGCTAGCTAGAGCAATAAGAGAGAGATGGAAGAAGAACGGTGAAGTAGTGCAGAGGTGAGAAAGTTGAAAATCACATCTGTGGTGGGTCTACAGAGGAGACATGGCATGGGGCCCTTATCAAGTTGCTTTTGTTAATTCTTCCTTTCTTACAATTTCTTGTTTCGTTCCTACAACCACATTTAATTAATATACAAACTATATTTTGAATTGAAAATTGATATTTGTTATCTCTTTGCATCATCAATACGATCGTTATCATCATTTTCTTTTGAATTATGATCATTTCATTGAGTTAATATGAAATCTACGACTCTTAGTTGTAAGGCTTAATGATTCGGTTTAACTTTGTATAACTTCTTTACATCAACGAAGTCATGTACATATATAAGCAGATTTGTGTTTTAAGAGTGAAAATAACATATAATCAATTGATATTGCCAGAATTTGTATAGAGCTTCTAAGACTAATTAAGTTGCCAAATCTTATTTTAGAAGAGTGCATTCGTGTGAAAAATTATAACCCTAGCAAGTCATCTATTCATCACCAGATTTTAAGTATATATACGTAAGTATAAATCCCTATATAAAGTTAGCTCGGATCTGACTTATTTATTTATTTATTTGGTTGGTAGTACTGTTCTTATTTAATGCTGTTGTTTTTGTTCCTCCTTTCAAAGTTTTACTCAAGTAGGCATAAAAACCAGAGGAATGATAACAAACAACGAGCGATTGCTTGAAATTTTGAGCTAATTCATGATCATGCATGCACAAGGAAAATTCTAAATGACCATGAGAGTTTTGTTTCTTTGGCCGTCAGGAAATCCAGGAAAAGATCGTTGCCTGCGCGACAGTAGGTACTAGGAATGCTTGCTTTAATGGTTGAATCCTTGGAGACTATTTGGTCAACAGTATTCAAATTGGAAAGCTATTTTTGGCCTTAGAAAGTAAAGGATTTTAATTTTATGCTATAGTAGATATGGGGACATGATTCATTCAGTAATTAAGTTACACTAGACTCGCTTTCTTAATGTTTTCGAGCTAAACAGACGCTCCTGCCTATACTTGTATGCTTGTTATTTCATATTTGCTGTTGGACCAATCAAATAGAATTTTGGCTACTTAGCTTAATTACCCACTTGAATATAACTAGGGAATGTTGCAGCTCAGAAATGGCATCTGTTAAGTTAAACGATTAAATTTTAAAGACCCCTTGGCAGTAGGTTGGAGGTGTTTATTCTTATACTCTGTGAACTGATATCTGGCCACATTGATCTGCCAATAAAGGAATATTAGTTTTCTTTTCAGTATCCTAATAACAGTCAATTTTATGCTAAAATCATTATAATATATGCTAATAATATTTTTAGATCATATCCCAAAGTACTGACTTATGGTTCGAATTCGTCTTGTTAAATATCAAATTACAAGAACTTATGAAAATTCATACCACAAAAGTCTTGCTGAAAATAGTTGCTACCATCAATGGGTTTGATTTGTTACTTTATCGCGATTTGGGAAAGTAATCCATGTACTTAACAGGTTCTTAAGCCGAGAAAGTGAAAATCGCAAGTTTTCACGGTGTCCACACTGGTGTATAAAGTTTATTGCTTCTTCCAAATTCAATGCAGCAAATTGGTGTAAGAGAGATTAAATAGAGAACTTGAGAGAGATTAAATAGAGAATTTTCCGTTTATAAAAAAAAATCAAAATAAAAGAATAATTCCTTTATAGTGATTGTACAAATTTATTGTCAAGGTCTGAAAATACAAGACACTGAAAAAGAAGAGAGGTTGATGAAAAATTGAGAGACATCCCTGAGATATGGGTCCATGTACTCATAAATCATTGTGTTTCTTTTCGAGGACGTTCGATTACTTGCATCTTACTATTGTGGCAATTCCATCAAGAGAGCTATCTTTGAGCTTTTCACTCGAAGGAGAATTGGCATAGCAATAATCAACACAATGATATGCATTTCAGCCAATGAGATTCCAAATCCAAAAGAAAAATAATAGGCCAACGCTCCAAGAGAATAGACATGGATCACTTGGGAACTACCATTTTCTTGTAAGGTGGTGTCTTCATATAAATTACTCATACTTAAAGTAGTGTATTTTCTCAATTATAGTCAAAAACCAACTCAAAGGTAAATCATTTATCAACATTAAATATATGAATGTTGGAAAAATCGGGTAATTTTTTCCTCTAAAATAAGCAATTAGTGAAGTGAACCGATCCAGTAATACCCAGGAAAGACCGCCGAACGGACTCCTAAGACAGTATTACCATTCCACGTAAAATCCCAGGAAAAGGCGGAGGGGTCACAAACGGTCCCACTTAAAACCCGGCCTCCTAGACAGAAATTACGTGCACGGTGTATTTATCACA
>JANIPN010000002.1:41088827-41102827 GCA_027478595.1 Erythroxylum anguifugum
GCCTCTCACCGCCAAGAAGGAATTGTCCCCTTGCTGGGTGAGTTGCGAGTCGAACCCAGGACCAAGGGGTTTTGTTGACGTGGAATCACAACTCACCCAGCAAGGGCGCCGTTCCATGCCAACAAAACCCCTTGATCCTGAGTTCGACTCGCAACTCACCCAGCAAGGGGACAATTCCTTCTTAACGGTGAGAGGCTTTCTGTGAGGTCTGAGCCACGCTCCAGTCCACCATAGGAGGCTCCCGCCCAAACCAAGACCTTTTCTATATTTGTTGAGATCGTGAGACAAAATCCACACTAGATGAGAAGGAAGAGGGTCAATCAATCCCATCATCAATTTGGCACATAATTTCAATTTATTGAGAAGCTTTAATTATATTGTTTTTATATATTTACGTAAATTTCACGTAAATGTGAATTAAAATAATGTAACTAGAACAAAAGATTTAACGTGTATTTTTTCACCATGTTATATCTTTTTTCTCGCTCAAAAGACGCAGATATTATATGGTATGCCCATATAATGTTCATTGTCTTCCTCGATGAGTCCTCCAATTATGGCAATTCTAAAATAGACGGAGTAACGACATCTATTGAATGTCAGTTTTGCTATCTTTGTGATTTCCCATTATGGGACTCTTTCATAGTTGCTGGTTGCCCATTTGTCCTGTTCTAAAGAAAGTATTAAAATCATAGGCTAATTGTAAATCCAACCTACGTTAATAATATCCAATAAAATATAAGAATAATTTTGGTAAATGTGTGGGGTTGAGGTTCTGAAAGATCAGATTTACAGTGTTTAGTCCTTCAAAGAAACCAAAAAAAAAGAAAGTAAAAGGCAAGTTATTAATGATGAACTGAAACTAGCTCACTTTCGAGTGGGACTACACATCTTGATGTTCCTATATGTCTAGGTAACTTTGATGATTTTTCACGAACTTTAATTCATTCCATAAAAAGATATCGACCAATCCACGTGAATGGCCCCACGTTTCTGTCCAATCGCCTTTGAGTGCACTTCCTAGTCAAAGGGCCCTATCTATGCATAGACATCCAAAGTAGGGTCCAATTGTACGATAAATCCTGAAACATCTCCCGTATGAACTCATTACTGTTAATTTAGAATCGTGTACCAAATTTTATGCAGCCTATGAGATCTCGTGCAGTAGTTGAACATATATTATATATACATGGGAGAAATGATGCTTTAGTATTTATCCTTACGGGCTGTCGCGGTAGTGAACAAGGCCCAAATCTAGTGCAATACAATGCACAAGTTAAGTGTTCGGCTTTCTGGCGTCAGGTATTTTATTTGCCAGGACCGCCCACCACCCTCCCTGACTATCCTATATACGTACTTCTCGAGGAATTTTTGACCTTCCAGTCAAAAGACAATGGGACTGACGTCTCAGGAATCTCTGAGGTTGTGTGTTTCTGAAGGCTTCGCTTCCTTTTCCCGAGAATGGGATCAGGATACATACGGTGATCCGTGTCCCAAGGCCTCCAATTTGATGTTGCGAGTGTTTGTTGCTAAATTTATTTCTGAACCTGTGCCAGGCGGCCGACCTGGACTTCGTGAATGACATGTGGATTAAAACTCTGCGCAGGTTGTATTGTACAGATAACAACCCTTTGCAGTACATACAATTAATATTGAAAATGTGTGGCTGCAGACTATTCTATTTACTGAGAGTTATACACCTCATTTGCCTGCATGTCCAACACATGCAATGGCAGTGATATTGCCATATTGGAGGACATCAGAGAGAGGGTAAGGCATACTATTCTTGGTTCAATGATCTATAACTCTAAAGGTGTTTCTTTTATCTTTTCTATGGTGTGGCTTAAAGTCCCTTTTAACTGGACAAGCTGACTGCTATGTAGTAACTATGTCGTGAACTGATGGTAGAATGTAAACGATTACGTTAATAACAACACATAAAACTGTTATGGAGTGGCTCGGGGGCTTGGATGGGATCCTTGAGACACAAACTCTTAGACCCGTATTGATTGAGGCTTTTAGAGAATCCTTGCTCTGCCGTAAAATTGGAGGAAAGGCCAACATGGAGATGCAATCGAGATAGCGACGATTAGAAGGAACATAATTCTTTGATTGTGCATTAAGTCTATACTAATTATTACTTTAGCATGAAGATGATGCACCATCTGATATTATAGTATATTTATTAGTTTTTTTTTCAGTTGAATATAGTATTCTTGTTTAGAGCTTGTATTCAAACTTTACTACTTTGTGAGCTTTAATATTACAATTTTCATCTTCAGTTTTCTAAAAGCTTGTCTATCTATATTCATGCTTATTAGAACAAAAATCTAAAATTAGGAGGGAACTTTGTTTCTTAGAAACCTATAGAGAGCTTATAAATTTTTGGGCAGGGTGTCTTCTTCTAATCGTTACTTCAAAATTGATAGCACTAGTAAATTTTTTGGTAAGATGTCCTCTAGTCTTTACTTCAAAAATTATAGCACAAGTCTACTATAAAAGCATTTATATAAACGTTAAGGTAACTAATAACTCACTTTATCATATTTTACCATTAAAGTTATTCTTTCATTTAAATTTAAATATTTAATCCATTATTATCAAATAATAACTCCTTAATCAAACTTAATATGTGTACATGGGTCTTGCTTAAGGATAAATACATGTATAATTTTTTCACTTAGCCCATATATCCTTTATCACATAATAAACAACAAACAATTGTAGATAGTGAAAGTTCTCAATCCAAATTATTATTGATATGAATAATTAAAATTATATCCAAAAGCATAAATACTTCCTTTCATGCATTATTATATCAATTATAATAAAAAATTAAGAAATTTTACTTTATGAATACAACACAAAGTTTTTTCAATTTAGGATTCACTTAATGAGATAAAAATTGAATGTAAATAAACTTTACTAAAAGCAAACACTTCAATTAAACTATGCATACAACCGAATCATAACATTTCAAGATTTTGCACTTTTTGGTGCTTGGACATGCATTAAAACATGCAAAACAATAGTTATGCGTTTAGTGTGTAACTTTTAAAATTTAACCCTCAAACATAAAGATCTTTGCACATTAGCATCATATCACATAACACACTGCCTCTAACGTCACAATTATGCACAATTTTTCTCGAGGTGCTTAATTTTTTTATTCTAAAAAAACACTCTAAAATAAAATTAAAACGTAATTTGGAATGAAAGTTAAAACAAAGTAATATTGAACTCATAGGTTTCCTCCCATACAATGCTTTTTTACTGTCACTAGCTCAACATACTTTTCCGCTTAAGGTGGCTCTAATGAATCATGTGATTGTAGCACTACCATAGGTTCAATAACCTTTAGATGAGCTACCTTTCTACACTTTCCACCACCTTTTTCTTTTGGTTTATTCACTTGAATTTGTGATTTCCACAATAGATCCTTTTGTGTGGAGTCCTATGGAAAATCTTGACAAGACTCGCCAACCTTTATAGCATCTAGAAATTCAAATGAATTATTAGTAACATTAAAGATCCTAAATGTGACATTTTCGTGCTTTACTCTCAAGTTAACATGCCTCCATCAACATCTGTGAGTAACTTAACAGTGGCTAGGAATGGTCACATAAGGACTAAGGGTATTTTTCAATCTTCCTCTGTATCCAGAATGATAAAATTAGTAGGGAACGTGAACTTATCGACCTTAACAGGTACATTTTCAATGATTCCCATAGGACTTCTTAATGATCGGTTAGCCATTTTAATACATATCCCAATCGATTCAAGTCCTTCTATTCCCATTTTTTTAAATAAGGTGTAAGGCATCATATTTATGTCAGTCCCTAAATCAGACATAGCCTTATCCACCTTTAAACTACTGATAATATAGGGAATATACAAATTTATAGGTTAGCTTGTTTCTTTGGTAGTTTAATCTCCTTGTCATAGTTCTCCTTACTCAACACTTTCATCTCTGAATTTTTTGATTCCTCCTTGTTTAGTAATCTCTCTTTCAATGATTCAACAAGTGAAAGTTTTGTCTTCAATTAATTTAAGAGATCAAGGACCTTATTCAACTCTACTTCTGATGTCTTTCTCTGTGCTCTAACAAGATATGGAATTGCAGATTAATACTCCCTTACTCTTTAAATGAAAATTGCATTTACTCTTTATGTAACTCTCAATAGCCATTTTCTTTTCTTTTTCTTATTGGAGCTTCATTTTAGTGGTCTAGGTGATTGCCATTATCCTCTCCTTAGGATTTGTTTCAGTTGTGCTCGATAAAATCCCTTTAGGTCTCTCCGCCACTAACTTGGCCAGTTGGTCCATAGTGATTTTATCTATCTTCTTGCTCAGGGCCTCCACTTGAATCACCAATTGTGTCACCACATCCACCTTATATACTCCTGCTATCCTTCGTGCTCTAGCTGAAAAGTAGTTGTTCATAGCCATATCCTTGATCAACTCTTAGGCCACTTTAGGTGTTTTACTATTTAGCGTCTCTCAAGTTGCTGCATCGATCAACTGCCTCATAATTTGACTTAACCTATTATAAAAAGTTTGAATTTGCATCCACAAGTGTGAGCATCATCGAAGCATCTCTTATCTTTATACAGTGACTCACCTTTAGTTTAGGATTATGACGAGATGTCATTTCTCAGCTTTGTAGTCTTTTCAAGAGGAAAGTACTTAGTAAGAAATTTTCCGCCACTTGCCACTTGATCTTAGGTGGTAAGTGATGAACATGGCATTAAGTTTAGCCATTGTTTAGCCTTTCCTTTTAAGGAGAATGAGAATAAAAGCAGTCTGATGGCGTCATCATTTGTTTAATTTATTTTAAAGGTATTGCAAATTTTAAAATTTGTTCGCCTAAATATTCAGTTTCACTATGTTGGATTCCATACCAATTAAGTCTGGCCTAGCCTAGTCAAACATTGTCTATGATTGGTTCGCTATGTTGTAAAATTCCTTAGTGTCCATGTGTCCTTCCAAATCTTCTATTCAATGATCTAGCTCAAAATCTTGTAGATTTGTCTTATTAAGATTCCTTAGCGTAGTTCTTTCGATCAGGGTCTATGTCTAGTAGGTTCTTAAATGTAAATTAACCTGGATTCTAAGTACAAAACCATGAAAATAAACTAACAAACTAAACAAATTAAATAACGTAAAGAAAAAAACTAAAATAAAATAGAGTAAAAGAGAGTAAAGTAATGAATAGATTAATAAAAGTATGATTTTCCTAATATCACCGTCCTCGACAACAACCTCAAAAACTTGATTCACTTTCTCTAAATGTGTCACTTATAAATTACCATAAGTGCATGGTGTAACTGCAGCTAGTACTGACAAATATGAGTCGATCCTATGAGGATAGTGATTACAAGTAGTTACCGTTAATCTATTATCTAGTTGATGAATTGATTATGATTTTTAAACTAAAGAAACTAAAACTTAAACAAATAAAATAAATAAGCAGTAGGATTTAATCAGATCATTAAAGAAAACACTTAGTAAATTATCTTTTTTTATAAATCAGAAGAAATTTAATATAAAAAAGAAAACGTTATGTACATGGCCATACCTACCGAATCAACGACCCATTGTTACCCAAAGCTTCACAAGACCGAATGTCATACCACTTTCCACGCACCCAATCATCATATTCAATTCTACCTTTTTTCCAAGTTTCGTTGCCTAAATAAATATCTGTGTCATCTCCATTGTCCATTAAAGCCACAACTGTTCCACCATCATAACAAGCAAAATGTATATCACAAGCTAAGCTATCAGTCCAAGTCCTTATCTGAAGAGTTGCAACGTGAGTATGTCTTGTGTATTGTCAAGTTAGTGTTTCTTGTGTATATCCTCATTTCTGGGAAATTTTCGGGTACCATCCAAGTAATGACTGCTATGTTGCTGTAAAGGAGCAATCAGTTTTGATCCTGTCCATGCTGCTTCTCCTGCATCACCCAGGTATGTCTTTGGATTTGTTGCTTTCTGCCTTAGTGAGACTGAAGCCCACTTATCGATATAAGGAAATCAGTATCTAGGTTTCAAATCCCCCTAAACCCTTAATAGATTGATCTATTATTATGCAATTTTTTTACTGATTTATTGGACCGTGGAGACTCCTATGGTATGTTAATAGCTAAACTTGAGTCTATTAACAACTAATGCTAATGTTTTCAACCGAATTACTCAGGTTAAAGTTTATAGGATTACTTTATCGATTTATGAATCCCTCTATTAGGTTTGATCCCAATCTGGAAGATTTATATCATCCTATCTCTAATGTTGCAATCAACTCCTTCCAGTTACAATAGATCTATTCATAAACAGTATTTCTCAATCTCTATGACAAAATTTGCTTATGATCTAATATTCTGGATCTATTAGAATATAAATAAAACATATAATCTAATCACAATATGTCAATCAATCAAGTGCATTAATAAAATAATCAAATCATATCAAAGTATTAACATAGGGTTCATTTATCCTAAATACTAACAAGATATTTAGTTACACACCATCAAACATGAAATCAAACATACACAGAAGGAAATAATGAGATCATAATTGTAAATCTCCCTGGCTGTCTTTTATCGAGTATTCATGTGATATAGAGGGTTATTCTTGTATTCAGATGGATCTTACAATGAACTCTTCTTGCTTCCCACTCTTTTGGGTCAAAATAACCTCTTGAGCTGACTTTGAGAGTTTCATAATGCTTTTTTCCGAAATCATTTTTTATTTTAAATTCTAGGGTTTTAGCTGATGCACAGTCTGATGCACGACTGTACATCAAATCATGCATGACCAATTCTTTGGAAATTACAAATTTGAACTATATAGGAGACGTCCATAGGTAGATGTATGGCCATGCATCGCTTTTGTGCATCGACTCTTTGATTTATGTTGTGTTTTTGTCTGAATTCTTCTCTTTTAAGTTTGTGAAGGCAATTATGCTCTATAAACATGCTTGGAAGGAATTAAGTGCCAAATATATGATAAAAGTATAAAATATGAAGCAAAATACATCAAATATGGGTGTAAAAATATATTCAAATATACACCTATCATCTAATTCAACTAGATATATTTGATGCCTCATCTAATTCAACTATCATAAGACCTTGATGCCTCATCTAATTCAACTAGATATGGAGTACTCTTAATAAACTCAAAATCCACAAGGAACATTCTATTTCTTGCTTTAACTATTATTGGTATATTTGAGGATAGTGAAATCTCAATCCCTTGAGGTTATTTGCATATTTATTATAATAATTATTGATTATCGTAGTCTAATTTTTTTTATGATTGTACGTGATAATTCCATATCATACGACTCTATAAAGCACTAGCATCAATTATTATAGTAACTTGTTATCCTTTACTTTCATAAAGTAGATGGAAGGCTTAGGTAGGTAATATAAGGCTTTTGTATAAATCCTTAATGCAATTGGAAAAATCTTATATGTGTAAGTGTCTTAAACTTGGTTTTCATTAATTTCACATCTTTAAAAGAGCTTTAGGATAAAATTTTTGATGGAAGCATAATTCAGATATAAACTATAAATTTTAAGTCTTCTCTATAAACTTAATGGGAGATATGAATTACTAATGATGATTATGAAAATATCTATAAGGTTATAATTTATTCTTTCTACCATACCATTCTATTGTGCTATGCCTGACATCATATATTGTTGAATAAAGCATCCCTTATAAATATATATAGCAACTAAATCCTTCTATTGTCCCATTTACATGCATTTACCATAATATTGTCTACCCATATCATATCTTATAATCTTAATCATTCTTTTCTTTTATTTCTCTGCTGATTCTTTCAAAACCATAAAGGCATCTAATGCCTTTGACTTAGTATGCAAATGATAAAGAAAAATAAACCTGGAGTGGTCATTTATGAAAAATACTTTTAAGCACTCAAATAAGGGTAGAAAATGGTCTAAAGAAATTCAATGTATATGATCTCAAGAGTCTTCCCACTTTTAGTGACACATTTAGTGGACTTGTTTGTTTGCTTACTTAATGCAATCTATATAATACTAATTTTATAATGCTTATTGGATTATTGAGTGGGATCAAAATCAACTCTATATAAACCATCATAGAAATACCTAAGTATTTTATCATTAAAGAAAAGTTCAAATACATCATTAAAGAAAAGGTCAAATACATAATTTCTAAAATGAAATTTAAAGTCCAACCTATCTAATGTAGAAATTGAAATCAAACTTTTAGAATTTATTAGAAAAAGTTTTCTAACTTTAGAAAAAATCCATATTTGAAAACTAGTTGGTATGATTTTATGGAATCAAAATATGAACATATCATATTGCTTGAATATACACTTGTCCACTTGTCTTTGGCTTTATTAGGAATTGGGAGATGATGAGCGAGTTTATATCCACTAATTTAATACTTTAAATTTGGTAACTTTTTTTGTTTTTATGGATGTTTGTAGTTAACATCATTTTGTTAGATATGATATGTTTTTAGAGAAAAATAAAGGATCACGGAATGGAAAAAATAGAAAATACAAGTCATAACAACTTTGGTGGAGCCTTTTTCAGGTACTGATTGGTAAAAGTATAAACACCTCTACACTTAGAAGAAGTGCTTTTTTCTTAATGCCAATAAAATTATAGAAATATTAGAACTTTGATGCTAGTATGAATGTTTTTGCTCTATGAATGAGAGTTCACTTCATACTTTATTTTTGATAGTGCCTTTGAACCCCTTAAACAACATTTTTTATGCTAGTGAAATTAAATATATAAAGAAACTTTGGACTAGAAGTGACCTAATTTTAAACGGAGAGTATAGATTGAAGATTTTAGGGCTTTCGGAAGGGGAGGTTCATTTTTTATATTATTTGGGAGATTTTTTTAAAAAAAAATTTTGGTATAGATTTAAAGAAGAAGATAACACATACAAAAATTGGAAGAACATGGAGACGAAATTTGAAATTATTTTTATTTAATTCCTACTACTTTTTCTTTTTTAAATCATAAATCATATCATGTTTATGCTATTTAATTTGGTGATGTTATGGTTTTTTTATTATTAGGCTACAATGTAACTAGGTTATAAGTACTTAAATTTTCTTAGTATTAATTCATTCTAACTTGAGACAAATAAGTACTAATTGAATTATACATGGATTGAAATATCATATGTGTGTTATAAAATAGAGATATTTATGAAATTGTGCACAACACTATCAAGTTCTTATGCTTAATGAATTCCATGGGTTTATAATTTCCACATAGATGTCGCTAACTTTCTTGTTGGAATATGTTATTAATGTTTAAAAAATATTAGTAATAAAATTAAAGAAATTCACTAGAAATATAGAAAATAGGTCTTAATTGACTAAACTAGGTGACTCAAGTGAGATTAATCTTAGTGAAATTGAAAGTCTTGGAACTATTTAACAATGATTATGAATCACTCTATAGTCTTTGTTTTTTATTATTTTCAATTACATATTTTATTATTCAATTACAACTTTTTTTACTTAAATAAAGAGTTATATTAATTTTAGTAATTAATAAACACAATCCTTATAGGATAGTACTCTTTTTTTATGAATTTATTACTTGATAACATATACTTATATTAAAAAAATTCATAATAAGTTTTCGAAACTATTGTGAAGGATTGTATTATTTATTAATATTCTACCAAATAGCTATATTTATATGTATATTTTATCTTATTTATTCTCTTTTTCTTATTTGATGTTTTGCATGAACTTAGTTTAGGTTCTTGTAATAGTTAAAAGCAATAATATAGTTCCTCTTATCTCATATATAAAGCGGGTATCAAAGAAATGGAAAGACAAGAGAGAAGCTATCATTATCATAAGAACTTATAGATGGTCCTAATATCAAGAAAGAAGAATGACATACCTCTAAGTAACCAAACTTTGAACAATCCAAAAGTTCTCAATTAACCAAAGGCTTTGCGAGATTATGGATTGTCATTGGCCAATATTTAATCAACGATGAGGAATCTTGCCATTCAGGAGAATAATTTTGAATTGAAACTAATAATGTTGTAGATGATTCAAGCAATTGAATTTAATTGGATTATTTAATAAATATCACCACAAATTTTCTTAAGATTGTGACACTTTCATATATAGTGAGTTAATGATGAAGCCCTTCGCCTTTACCTTTTTCCTTTATTTTTTAGAGATAAATAAAACAACTAGTTAGATTTTTTACCTCTAGATTTAGTGTGCATTAAGATTAATAACTTTGCTCAATATAAAGGTGAGATTTTACATAAAGCATAAGAGACATAAAAGCAGTTGTTGAGATGGGGTCCTCGTCATAGTTTTCATAAGTGGAAGATAGTTTATAATTTTACAATTGATTGAGTGGCATTAGAAGAACTTTGATGCATTTGCATAAGGAGTTCTAATAAGGAAAACTGAAGAAGAAGCATATGAATTGCTAAAAGATATGTAAACTAACAATTAATAGTTTAGTGAAAGAAATATGCCAAAAAAGGTAATAAGGATATATGAGATAGATGCTATCACTAATATCATAACTTATATTGCTTATCTTGCCAAATGACTGCAAAATAGCTATCTAACAACTAATGTTATCTAAACATTTTCTCTAGTTTGTGAATTTTGTAATAACATTAAAGTTATAAAGGCCAATTCTATAGATACAAATGGAGCAAGCTTAGTATATGTCATAGTGCCTAAACTTATCTTAAAGAAACAATTAAAATGTGCTATAGTCTGAACATAATAACCTATTAGAAAAGAAAAAGGTGAACCTAAAAATGCAATTGGTAAATTGTCAACTTTTCACACTTTTAGACTAGGACTAATTCTTAGAATCAATTGAAAAAGATTTGTATGCTTGAAGTATAAATTATTCAAATGGCTAATATAATTTCCAAAAATCATTAAGAAAATTTCCTAGTACTTTTGAGGTGAATCCAAAAGGAGATGGAAATAAGTATGGAAAAGAAATTACTTTGGTAAGTGGTAAAGAAATAAAGACATTTGTGAAGGTTGAAACATCTGACAAGACTAAAGAAAAGAAGTACTCTCTAACAAAATGTTTAGCAAAGAAAATGTTAAAGATAAGAAGGCAGATCAAGCACAGGCTTTTCAATAACCACCTCTCAAAGTTACATGTCCTTAACATTTGAAAAGTAGTAAACTAGATCAATAATTTGCTATTTCTTGATGTATTTAAGAAATTCATTGTAAAACCCTAAACTTTTCCTTTCAATGAAGGTAAATGTTTATGTTTAGTGAATAGTATTTTTCGTGTGAATTGTGATTTTTGGGGATTCGACCTGAAAAAATTGAAAATATTCATAATAAGTATTAGAGTGTAATGGTACTGAAACGGATTGAAAATAATTCCGATTGGATGGATTTCGGGAATTTAGGAAGTTTAGGACTTAAAATGGCCTTTTCGAAAAATAATGGATATTGATGTTTTTAACTCCATTCAAATATTTTTTTAAAGCATCCAGTCAATACTTATTGACCCTAAGAAGAGTATGTCATGGTCAATTTGATGATAAACCCATTGCGGAATATTTTCTGAATATAATTCGGTTAGTCAGTGAATTAAATTCATTAAGGGGCAATTTGGTCTTTTTGCATAGTGATTAGGGGAAAATCAATCTTTTTACATGTTGAATAGTGAAATGATGATTCATGATGGAAGATGACATGTGTCATGTGTTAAAGGAGTAAACTTAAGACAATTGCTTCATTATTTTTATCATAACCATGAGAGTGAAAATGAGTTACTCATGAGTGAAAAACAAAAGAAAAAAAAGGAGAGAGCTAAAAGTGGGTTTCGGCCAAGCTTGAGAGAACAAGGATGCAGCTGATTTTCCATGGTTTGGAGGATGATTTGAAGAAAGCTTACAATCTTCCAAAAGATTGAAAGAAAGTGGTAAGTTTTTCTAACTATGTTTAGTGAAATTCTGTATTAAGATTCTCAGTTTCCTTGAATATTCCTAGTGTTTTGGACATAACTTAGTCTAAAGAACTCCAAATTGTGTGATTCCAACTGTAAATGAAATCTAATACATATTATTAAAAATATCTAGGAGAGACCTAAACCTAATTCTAGCTTAATGATATTGAAAATTAAGATTGATTATGGCAACCTAATATTGTCCCTGTGTTGAAGCAGCTTGTGATGTTTGGTACATGTTTCATAATTTAGAAGTTGAAATGGAATGATTTTGATGATGTGAAAAGTAGAGACATAGGGGAACAAATGTCTAGAAGACTTCAAAACCTAATTTGAACATTTGAAATGTGAAAATTAAGGAACAAGTGGAGGCATTGTTAAATGAAGAGAAAACATGTTAAATAGAGAGGAAAACAACATGTATATCCATATCTTATGTATGTTAATCAATGGGTATTAATTGGTAGCATGTAGATGCTATATATGTGGCTTAATGGCTATTCAATGGCAACATGTGTGTTGTACATAGTTCAATGGTTCAGTGTAAGGAAAACATAATATATATACTATGTACGTTATTTAAATGGAAAGAAGACTACATGTATAAATTATGGACATTGTTCAATGGTTGTTCGATGGTTGAATGAAAAGAAAATAGAATTTTAATCTTACTAAATGCTAAGATTTTGGCTAATCCCTTTGTCATAAAATTTGTAAAACAAGGTGGTAAGTTATGGATGTACTTGGCTGGTTTTAGGAACCCTTCAGGGGTCTCCCTCATAGCTGAGTAAGACAATAAAGATTTCTCATCACTGTAGACTCGAGACTATAAAGGAAAAGCACCAAACACGCGAGGGTGGTTTATGATAAATGACAAATAGTGAGCGTGTATTTAAATTGATTTGTTAAGATGGTTTTTACCTTACAATGTAAAGTATGTTTATGAAAAATTCCATTGGTGCTATTACTTGAATTTAACAGTTAATCTTCATGAGGATTAGATATGCTTTAATTTAGCATTGAATTGAGTTTTGGATGCACTTAATGAGATGTACACATGCTTTGAATTAGCATTGAGTTGAAATTTTTATATGCTTTAAATTGGCATAGAAATGGATTTTGAATATGTTTTTAATTGATATTGAAATAAGGGCCGCTCATGTATTAATTGTGATTTAGTCTATGGTATGCCGTTAGGTCTTTATACATACGATTATATCAATCAAACTATGTCCTAACATCAATGGCAGTGTTTGGGGGGTGTATGTCACTAATATGGGTGGTGTTATGTCTATCAGTATGTCCTGTGAGTCGCCTTCTGCATATACAAACTATATATTGTGCTAGCACTGTTACGGGTAAACGATGCAGAACCAGCTCCGTAACCACTGATTTATATATCGTGCTAGCATCGTTATGGGTAAGCGATGTAAAACTAGCTTTATAACAATCGGTATATAAAAGTTAACCAGGCATGGGTCAGTGACTGTTTTCTCCAACATTTATTGATCAGCTGCATTGAATCGGTAACCACAACCTTTTCCCCAACATTTGTTGCTAATAATTTCTTGTTTCTTCAATTTTTCTTGTAAACCCAACTTGACCCATTTGTAAAGGGAAACCAAATGTTGGTAGAGGGAACAAGGCTTCTGTTTCTTATTTTCCTGAATCATGATCATGGATCTAGGTTATTATGTTTACAGAAGCAAATCGGTTGTTTGATGTGCAAAGTTATGAATAGTGTTTATCTATAATCTCCATCTTCCGTCAATCATTGTCCCTTAACTACTCATTGTCCATAAGTCATTTAAATATGTTTGCATCAACTTGTTTGAAGTTGGAGTGAAAAATCATCTGAACTGCTTGGGACATGTTAATTATTAATTGATATGTGTTGGACCCCGAATCTTTTGTAAGCTAAGGCTATTAAATGAGAATTTTGATGATTATTCATGAGTAAAGAAATTAGGAATTTATGAAATTGACAAGAAATAGAAAAGATGG
>JANIPN010000002.1:41193433-41206443 GCA_027478595.1 Erythroxylum anguifugum
TCGCACACCCACGCACAAATCTTGAACTTCTCCCCAGGGGACAATACCTGGCCGGTGAGGCTCCCGGCCCAAACCAAAGTTAAAAATTAAAGAGTGAATTTTATTTCCTAAGAATAAAAAAATATAACTATTCTTGGTTATGTACTTTGTAATATTTGTCTTAAAATGTGTACCAACTAGGAAGAAGAATATACATGCATTTATATAAAGGTTAAGTTAGGCATCCTTAAGTGTGTATTGATTATGTATTATGATTATGTAGGATATTTTTAATTTAAATTTAAAAGTAAAATATTTTATTAATTATTAATAACTTTTAAGTTAAACATGTATGTATATGCGGCATAAAGAAGGAAAAGAGCAATTCCCTCTCCATGTAACTATGTTTGTGTTTATACAATATGAAAGACAAAACATGTGACTGGAAAGTGGGAATCATCATGTCTATTTTCCGGTAACGAATATAACGGTTGCTTGGACTTTAGGTGCTGCACGGGTCAAACGGTTTGGGCGTGTCCACCTTCTCATTTATATGGTCCGAAAGACTTCAGTGCTTATTCTCTTCCTGCCAAGCAGAGGACCAGCCATCTAAGCCCCAGACCTTGCAACTAATATTGTCGCTCTATTGCAAACTTCTTCGTAGAGACTCTAGAAGCATTACATGTTGGATGTGTATAAAATGAAGAAAACAGATAAAGAATCGCAGACACGGCAGACAGGGACGGAGCCATGTTATAGAGGAGGGGGCCATGGCCTCCCCTTTCAAAGCATTACATGTTGGATGTGTATAAAATGAAGAAAACAGATAAAGAATCGTAGACACGACAGACAGGGACGGAGCCATGTTATAGAGGAGGAGGCCTTTCAAATAATTTTTTTAAAAAAATTACTTATATAATTAAAATTTTTAAAATTACAAATATAAGTGGCCCCCACTTTTAAAAAAAAATCTCTATCTTCTCTTCTCTTCAACTCTGCACGCACAACTCCCGCCCTCTTAAAGTTGAGTCTGACTCCGTTCCTGACGGTAGACCCCTTGTCCGAGGTTAATTTTCATTAAACAAGCATCAAGTGTCGAATAATGATGGCACTTTGGGGCTTTAAAAGTATAAAGAGACCTGAGATTCAGCAAAACTATAAAATTTACCTTTCTGACTTTCTTTTCCATGTTACAATGCACTGAAGTTGGTACCAGGATCGAAATGTTGGTATAAGAAAAGAGAGATTTGGACAGAGTTGGTACTACTCATGTGGTTGGTTTGGTACTCAATATTTTAGTATTGATGAAGCTAAAATATTTAGTAGGTGGGCAGATGTGATGCCTTTTGTTATTCATATTCCACTAACAGGGCCAATCATCTTTTTGTTTTAATCTAATATTGTTGGGTGATTTCCTATCCTAAAGCAGTAGGATTTCACTTACAGTCCCAAATGACCAATTTGGCCAGAAACAAATAATACAAGACAAATTCAGAAAAAGCTGCAAAATCGAATTCGAACGGGGATGGGTCATGGATGGGGGCTACAGCCTTAATAAATTCAACAACCTCTGCGAGTAAATAAAACAAAATAATGAGGGCAATGAAGTCACTGCAATCATCATCTTTGTCGATGTCAAGGAATGGCTTGTGGCTTGCAGAGTTGGCAATCCTAAGCTCTCTTCTTCTGTCTTTGGCAATTAAGCTGCTTCAATCCCTCCACCAACTGCTATTACTTCTACTTTTCTCTTTCTACGTATATCACATTTCTTGTTTCCTTTCATTTCATTTCATTCACTCTATTCGTGTTCCTGTTCTCTCTCCCTTCCCCTTCTTTTGCTCTATCATCCCCTCTCTCTCTTTGGTTTTTTGGCTATATTGTTTTTAGGGAGGGAGAGAAGAAAGATGCCTCTAGTGAGGTTTGAAGTTAGGAATGAGTATGGCTTGGGACAGCCTGAGCTATTTAAAGAAGCTGACAAGGAAGATCCCAAGGCGCTGCTCGACGGCGTTGCGGTTGCTGGCCTCGTTGGAATCTTGCGCCAGTTAGGCGATCTGGCTGAGTGTGTTTTTAACTCCATCTCTTTCTTCTGCTTCTTTCTTTTCCTTTTCCGCAATTTGAGAGTTTTGATTTGGTGCTAATGTTTGTGGAAACTAAAGCTCTTGCTTTACATGGAATTTTTGTTTTGTTAAACTTGTGGCTAATGCATGATTTTTAAAGTGGTTTTTTTGTGTAACTAATTAATAGTAGTAGTTGTGATCATTTCATTGAAGAAGGCGTTTCCTTCTAATTTTTCGCCGATTTGTGCGGAAGGTAATTAACTTGCTTTTGTTTTGTGTGGTATATAGTTGTGGAGAGAAATGAAGAGAGCATTGGGAAACCCCATTTAAACATACTTGTTAGATTTATTTAAGTGCTGGAGCTCTTATTTGAGGTTAGTGTTATGTGGTTGTTTGTTTAGGCTTTGGTTTATTGGATTCTTTAGCTTTTGAAGTCATTTTTTTTCTTCTGACGGTATGAATGCGCGGTTTTTGTTGATCAAGAGGCCATAATGTGCTATGTACAATGTTTTAGTTACAAGGTTTTGCGACATACTCTCTTAGTTGTTATATGATGTTGTGGATGCATTGCGGGTCAAACATATGAACGACGCAGAAAGACTACTGCCTAAGATCCTTGACCAGCAATACTGATTCCGTGTGAAATAAGGAATCCTAGGTGATCTAATTTTAGTTAAATATGAAAGTCAAATCTTTTCCTTATTTTTAGTTATATCCAGTTCTGTTCTGTTGCTTCCTTATCGTATGGCAGTAGGAGTTTTATTAGGAAAGGGAGTCTATTAAGGAATCTGAATCCGTGTTTAGTTAGCAATTCTAGTTCTTTTATTCTTCATTATTGTAAGGAGATTTCCCTATAAATAGGGAGTTATTCAGCAATAATAATTAAGCAGAATTTATTAGAGAAACCAAGAGATCGGAAACTCTCTCTCTCTCAACGAGTTTCACGGTTGCAGCTCCCTTTGACGAGCTGCGTTGGATTATCAATTATAGGTACATCCAGAAGGAAGAACAAGGGTAAAAACCCTTTGTTGGAAGGAAAATCTTCTGTTCATCGTCCGCTGACTCGATCACAGACTCGGGACCGTAACAATTTGGTATCAGAACCACTCACCATAGACGAGAAAATTCGTTGATGAACGGTTACATAATCTTTTGCATGAAAATCAATCTCAAACTGATGCTAAAATCGCAACGGCAAAATCAAAGCGGGTCACTACAGAGGCACGGATGGCGGCTCAACTTCAACAATTATCACAACAACTTGAAACTTTAATTCGTGCCAGCAGCTGTGGTAAAGGAGTTGATTTTGGGGACGGAAGCAATGCAGGATCCAACCAAAACCAAAATTCTCACATTGATGAAGAAAACAGTAGCAGTAAAGGAGGCATGAATGGCCGAGGAACAGGGGGCTTTGTGCTGCGGTATACGAAGTTAGATTTCCCCACCTATGCTGGAGCAAGTGACCCATTGGTGTGGCTCCATAGGTGCGATAAATTGTTTGCTAATTAGAGAACGGTTGAGGGAGACAAAGTTGGTCTGGCCGGATTTCACATGACTGAGGAAGCCCAATTATGGTTTTACCAAATAGAACAGGAGGAATCGAACATGACATGGAAGACATTCAGGGAGAATTGTACCGTTCGCTTTGGCCTACCCTTGTGGAGCAACCCTTTAGGAGAGTTAATTAACCTCAAACAAACAGGTTCCATAGAAGAGTACCAGCGAGAATTTCAAACCTTATTAGCACAGGCAAGCTCGGTACAAGCTGACTAGCAAGTCGACATGTTTATGGCAGGATTAAAGGAGAATATTCGCATTGATGTAGAATTTCACATTCCACTGAACTTGTTACATGCCATGAATTTAGACAGGGCTTTTGAAAGAGCTCACCCAAAACATGAAGAAAGGTGTAAATCCGACCACCAACTTCAATTCAAGGGAACTTCAAATAATTCAAAATCTGACACTGTTGCTGGAAGTGCATTAACCCCTTCAAGCAAAGCTTCAACTCCATTTATTAAGAGATTAACAAGAGCTGAGATGGACACTTGTACAGCTCAAGGATTGTGTTATAATTGTGATGAACAATATGTTCCTGAACATCAATGCACGAAACTATTTTGGTTGGAAATAGAAGACACAGGGGAAGAAGACTCAAAGGAAGAAGAAAGTACTCCAGCGATATCCTTACATGCTATTACAGGCAAACAACATGCTAGAACCATGCAATTAACGACAATAATTTGTGAGCAGCCATTAACTAGTTTGGTGGATTCCGGTAGTACTCACAACTTTATTAGTTCGACAGCAGCTCGAAGCTTAGGAATTCACATTCAACCCCAAACGAACCTTAGCGTGGCCGTAGCAACTGGGGAGCAAGTTGTGGGATTAGGCAAATGCACCAACGTATAGTTTTCAATCACCAATCATCCTTTCAAGGCTGATTTTTGTGTGATTCCTTTGGCTGGTTTTGATTTAGTATTAGGTATACAGTGGCTACGAACATTGGGGCCAGTTTTATGGGATTTTACGTCCCTAAAAATGCGCTTCGAGAAAGCGGGCAACCCAGTTATGTTACAGGGACAGCCGCAGCCCTCACACTCAATAATAAATCAACTTCAAGCAGCACAACCTCAATAGAGGAACTTGGAGAAAATACTGGCAGCTTTTGAGAAATTATTTCAAGAGCCGATAGGACTACCACCCATCCGACCATGCGATCATCGTATTAATTTATAGCCAGATACAACCCTCGTGGTGGTTCGACCCTATCGATATCCTCACTTTCAAAAAGATGAGATTGAAAAACAATGCCAACAAATGCTACAGCAAGGCACTATCCGGCCTAGTCATTCGCCATTCTCCTCCCCTGTACTGGTAGTTCGCAAGCACGATGGCACATGGCGATTTTGTATCGATTACCGGGAGCTGAACGGTAAAACTGTGAAGGATAAATTCCCCATCCCAGTAGTTGATGAATTGTTGGATGAGTTGCATGGCGCAAATTTTTTTACTAAGCTTGATCTTCGATCCGGTTATCATCAGATTCAAATGGATCCTCGAGATGTGGAAAAAGCAGCCTTCCAAACTCACCATGGCCATTTTGAGTTCCTTGTCAGGGCCTTTGGACTAACTAATGCCCCTGCCACGTTTCAAGCATTAATGAACAAGGTATTTTGACTCCATTTACGTCATTTTGTGCTTTTTTTTTGACGATATCCTTGTGTACAGCAGCTCCTGGGAGAGCCATTTGTTGCATCTACAAATTGTCTTTGAACTATTGAGGGCCCATCTTCTCTATCTTAAGAAGTCAAAGTGCTCGTTTGAAGAACCACAAGTCTCTTATTTAGGCCATGTGGTATCAGCACGAGGTGTTTTCACCGATGCAAGTAAAATTCAAGCGGTCGCTGATTGGCCTCAACCTCAAACTATCAAAGCTTTGCGTGGATTCTTGGGTTTGGCAGGATATTACCGAAAATTCATTAAGGATTATGGTCAAATTGCTGCCCCCTTGACAAATATGTTAAAGAAACAAGCCTTTCAATGGAATGATGGGGCTCGAGCCTCCTTTGATGCTCTAAAGAAAGCCTTAATAGCCAGTGCTGAGTTTACCTAATTTTGAGGAAGAGTTTGTAGTTGAATGTGACGCGTTTGGTGTAGGAATCAGAGCAATCCTGCAACAAAATGGACATCCCATTGCCTTCTTTAGCAGGAAATTAGCAAACCGTCATCTTAAACTTGTAGCGTATAAGCGGGAATTAGTCGGGTTAGTGAAGGTAGTCCAACATTGGAGACCATACCTTTGGGGTCGTTCTTTTATCGTTCGAACAGATCACTTTAGTCTCAAGTATTTACTTGAACAATGGTTGTCCACATCCCCCCAATGACACTAGCTTAGCAAGTTAATGGGATTCAATTTCGAGTGGAATATAAGGCTGGTCGGTTGAACACTGCAGTAGACTCTTTGTCATGACGTGCAAAAGATTGTGGGCTGTTGTACCTGATATATCAACCACAGGTTGTCTTGTTCGATGAGATTCGAGCAGAGATTCAAAATTCAGCCATTTTACTGGAAATTAAATTGAGAATTGAGCAAGGAACATCAGAATCGGGTTGGTCTTTGCGTGATGGGATGGTATTCTTTCGAGCTCGCATTTACCTATTACCAACCTCTTCCTTGATCAGTGCTATATTATCAGGAATCCATGATAATACTCGCGAAGGTGTTGAGAAGACATTGCAGCAAATTCGCAAGGATTTTTATTGGTCTGGCATGAAGAACACCATCAAAGAATACGTCGCAGCATGCCTAGTTTGCCAACGTAATAAAGTTGAACACTTGAGCCCAGTTGGTTTACTGCAACCGTTACAATTACCTCACCAAGTTTGGTAGGATATATCAATGGATTTTATTGACGGGTTACCAAAATCGTTGGGTAAAACTGTGTTATTAGTGGTGGTTGATTGATTCTCAAAATATGCTCACTTTATTCCATTGGCACATCCGTACAATGCTTGCACCGTTGCAAGGGTATTCCTTGAAAATATTGTGCGACTACATGACATTCCTGAATCTATTGTTAGTGATCGAGATGCCCTTTTTACGAGTACCTTTTGGAGGGAGTGTTTCATTTATGCGGAACCAATCTTAATTTCTCCTCCGCACATCACCCACAATTTGATGGGCAGACCGAGGTGGTTAATCGAATCATTGAAATGTACTTGCGTTGCCTTGCTAGAGATCGACCTAAGAAGTGCGTAGAATGGATTCCTTGGGCTGAATTTTGTTACAACACGTCCTTCCACACAGCCCTTAAAACATCTCCATTCCACGTAGTATATGGAAGGGAGCCTCCGAGTTTGACATCTTATGTGGCAAGAACTTCTCGAGTAGATGCGGTGGATCAAGCTTTTCTTGATAGCGATGAAGCTTTAGTTGCAATTCGCACCAAACTCCACCAAGCACAGCAACAAATGAAGACCGTCTATGATAGAGGACATCGTGATGTGGCATTCTCTCCTGGTACTTATGTGTGGTTGCGTTTACATCCTTATCGTCAAAAGACAATTGCCGGCCACATTACACATAAACTTGCACCCGAGTTCTATGTACCTTTCCTGGTGGCAAAATGCATTGGTACCATAGCATACCAACTAGAGCTTCCTTTGGACTGCAAGCTGCATAATGTTTTTCACGTGTCATTATTGAAGCCTTTCAAGGGTGAGATACCCGGTGAGCCACCAGCACTACCTCCGCTTGAAGAAGGTCGAGTTGTGATCAGTCCTATGACCATTTTGCGGACTCGATTGAATAGAGGCCGTTGGGAAATTTTGGTATAGTGGAGTGGAGGTACGATAGAGGATGCTACTTGGGAAGATGTCTTAAAGTTCAAAATGGCATTTTTGGACTTTAAGCTTGAGGACAAGCTTTTTATGGAGGAGGGGAGTAATGTTTTTTTTTTTTTTAATCACAAGGAGGGGAGTAATGTTGCAGATGCATTCGTGGGTCAAACATATAAACGATGTAGAAAGACTACTGCCTAAGATCCTTGACCAGCAATACTGATTCCGTGTGAAATAAGGAATCCTAGGTGGTCTAATTTTAGTTAAATATGAAAGTCAAATCTTTTCCTTATTTTTAGTTATATCCAGTTCTGTTCTGTTACTTCCTTATCTTATGGCAGTAGGAGTTTTATTAGGAAAGGGAGTCTATTAAAGAATATGAATCCTTGTTTAGCTAGCAATTCTAGTTCTTTTATTCTTCATTATTGTAAGGAGATTTCCCTATAAATAGGGAGTTATTCATCAATAATAATTAAGCAGAAGTTATTAGAAAAACCAAGAGATCGGAAACTCTCTCTCTCTCAACGAGTTTCAAGGTTGCAACTCCCTTCGACGAGCTGCGTTGGATTATCAATTATAGGTACATTCAGAAGGAAGAACAAGGGTAAAAACCCTTTGTTGGAAGGAGAATCTCCAGTTCATTGTCTGGTGACTTGATCACAGACTCGGGACCTTAACATATGCTTTATGGTGGACTAGTGATTTGGACACGGTGGGTTTATCAAAGAAAAAGTTTGGCGCTTACTTTGCCTTTCTTTATATAACAACATCAGTGCAACAAAGTACTTCTTTGAGTCGGTGCAAATATTTCATTGCTCTTACATGCATCTTAAAAATTCTTGATAGAGATTGAAGTCTTCCATGTACTTGATGGAATTGGATGTTTCGTTTCATTTTTTCACTTCATGACTATCATTTGCCTATTTTAAGCTCAAGCAGCACCTGAACCCTTTTGTAGATTTGCAGCAGAAGTCTTTCATGGCTTACAGGAGCAAGTAGTGACAACAGCTTCAAGAAGCCGTAAGTTAATGGTTCGAGTGCAAAAAATGGAAGCTGCTCTGCCTTCTCTTGAGAAGGCAGTACTTGCTCAATCAAGCCATATACATTTTGCGTACACAGCTGGTATGACTCTTCTCCTGCACTTATAATCATCTGTCCTGCATTTGTCATCTTTCTCCCATAAGTGTTCTAAAATATTGACCTAGATTCATTCTCTTGGCTGAAGCATGTGACTCTCCTGTATAGCCTTTTCCCAATGTTTATGTCTAATTTAAGGAAAATGCAAGCCTAGTGATAATGGTATAGAAGCCAGCTGGAAAATGAGCATCTGCCTGTCATTATTTATCCAGAGTTATTTTCTAAGTATGTGCAAATTTGTCCATCAGTGTAATTGACCCACTGCCTGGTTAAACACGGAAACAATCTTAATTGTATGGCCTTATTAAATTTCTGTCATGGTTGAATTTGTTGGTTCAGCTGCCATGTTTCTTGATGCAAAGATTTATAAGGATTAAGAGGTGATCACGTTCTTGTTATTTACTCCTTTGTGTTAAACAAGGGAAACAGGTGGGGGTGGTGAGAGTGGCGTCATACTTGATTATCTTGATAGGATCATGCAACATTTAGACTATGTTGCATACTTCTTTATAGATCCAGTCATTCGAGTTGGGCTATTAATCACAAGTTTCATTATATCAAACTTTCATTTTCCCATATTTTATCAATTCCTTAGAAAAAGCAGCTGCCTTGCAGGTTCTGAATGGCATCCTCGTATTCAAAACGAACAGAACCATTTCATCTACAATGACTTGCCGAGATTTATTATGGACTCCTATGAAGAATGTTGTGATCCTCCTCATTTGCAGTTGCTTGACAAGTATGATCATATTCTCTCTCACATTTCAATGAAAGACATAGATTGATCAGATTTTTCAGTTTTTTTTAATCTCATCTAGGTCATAAATGCTTTGTCTTGCCAATCAGATTCGACACTGGTGGCCCGGGATCTTGTCTGAGGAGATATTCCGATCCAACCTTTTTCAAAAAAGTATTGGGCAACTTCAAGGAACCAGATACAGGGAAATTCCGAAGAGATAAGGAGACTCATAAAAGCAGGGTATCTTTAAGCATTACCAGAATTTGGATCATCATTGAGAGTACTATATCTAACAATGAATTCTGTTGTTTGGATCATGTCTTTGAAGTTAATTTTAGTGAGCTAGTTCTCTGCCGTTATAATTGACTGGCTAAGTATGTTAACAATTATGCACCTGTTTTTGCCTCTGCTTCTAAAACCGTATATCTTCCAACTAGAGTTTACCTTGAGTCTTCTGGCCGAGGCTAGCATTACACTCATTTTAACTCACTTTCCACAAGCTATATTTTGATTAGTCTTTCACATGTACATGGGTACATAGTGTAATCAAATGAAACTATGTATCCCATTCCTGCTAGTTTTATTATCTTTCCTGACCAAAAATAAAATGAAATGGACAGAAAAAGGGGTCTTTGCAAAGAAATGGAGATTTACTGCATCGTGCTTTTATGGAAAATCATGATGGCAGGTAATGAATCTATATATCTATATGCATAGGAAGTGCGTAAAGTTTACTTTCTTCCGTTTGATGACATTAAATTTGATTGTGTAGAATGCAATTTGCTCCTCCAATTGTCAATGCCCAGCAGTCTCCTTCCCACACAGCCTCTACAATAGACATGGCATTAAAATCTGATCTGGGTGATCGCTCTAATTCTTTTGATTCAATAACTGGTTCAGGCTATGAGGAATGTGCCTTCCACTTAAATTCGTCCTTGCAACCTGGAGGAGACAGCTCTGAAGAACTCTCTTCAAAATTTATACAGCATAACAATATACTAAAGTCAAGGTTTACTAATGGACAACCTGGGGTTGCAGATGGTGATTTTCCTCGTGATTTGTTGATTGAGCAGATCACTGTTAGTTCATCTTGTGTTACATGGGATGAAAAGGCAGAAATAGTGAAGCCCAAAGGTCAACATTGTGATGAAGAGGAAGCTCCAGGAATTCTAACAACAGATTTTGACCTGTGTACACAAGAGAGGAGTATGGCCAGCCGTTTACATCCTAATCAAACAGATGATCTGCATGATGAAAATCATATGAAATTAAGAGCCAGTCTAGACGAGCATGAAGAAGTTGCAAGTGAGCCAGACTATTTTATGGATGCACTAAACACAATAGAATCAGAATCTGAGAATGATGTTGAATGCGAAACAAAAAATGAAGTGGATCCTGCTTTGTCTGATTTTAGTAATGGAGGAACGGAAGATGAAAGGAAAGAGTTATTAGAAGATATTTCAGTTTGTTTCTTGTCCCAAGCTGAATCTCATACGTCATCTGATATATCACATAATGCTTTGTCTGACTTTAATAACAGTGGAAAGGGAGATAAAACACGAGATTTAATAGCAGGTGTTTCAGGGTGTTTTCCGTCTAAAGCTGAATCTCATACTTCTTCTGATATATCACATGATGCTTTGACCGACTTGAATAATGGAGGAAGGAAAGATGGAACACAAGAATTAATAGCAGATATTTCAGGGCAGAAAGCTGAATTTCATACTTCATCTGATTTATCACATAGTGAAATGCCCTGTGATATGTTCAAATCAAAATTTTCAAAAGGTTCTACTAATCAAGAACCAACTAGTAATCCTGAAGTGGTAGAAGTTTTATCTCATGAAGATATTTCACATATTTCTGGCCATATTCCATCTAATAACGAGCACCATGCATCATTGGAAAAGGAGGAAATCCCCTGTGAACCTCCTAGTTCATTCCCCTTGAAGTATTACACTGATATACAGACACCTAAAGTCTCTGGAACATCTTCAAATGTAGACCATGCACTTGTAAGTGAAGGTTACATGAGTGTTGATTCTCTAGATGGTTCAAAAATACAATCTATTGTAGATGCTCCTTCATCTTGTGGCTTGGAAGACTCAAATCTTCCAGAGTCATCAAGGAATGTGACCACACGCAGTTCTTGCCGGTCCAGTGAATCTCAGGCTGAACTTTCACGTGTTGGTTCGGTTACATTCTGGACTAATGGAGGCCTGTTAGGTCTTCAACCATCAAAGCCTCCTGATTTTACTACAGCTAATATTGGATGTCAGGGTTCTTTATCAAGCAGTAAAGGTGAGGCGATAGGTCCTCTGAATAATATGAGTAGCATGGATGGTGAGAGAGGGAAACTAGGCAGATTGGTCAAGGATGGGAGTATAGACAAGATTCCAAGTTCTATATGCTCTACATCATTGCATGCAGATCAAGTTGTAATAGTTGAAAACCCTGGTGATTCTAATTATAGTGATAAAATCCATCTTAATAGGGGCATTTTGAATATTAGCAGTGCAGCAGGAGATAAACCACCAAGCAGTGAAGATATGAGAAGCACATCTATGGGAGCTGGTGAGGATAGTGAGGGAATATCATCTCAATCAATTGGGCTTGACCAACGGTTACTCATTAACAGTTTCAGTAGAAAGATATCACTTGTCACTGATGGTAAATCTGAGCTGCCTAGTTTGCAGAAAATTGGTGTATTAGACCAGACGAATCTGCACAGTGACATTACCCGTCAAACACGAGAAAAATCATTTGATGAGCAGTTTGAGAGTCAACTTCTTGCTGACTCATTTACAACTTCACCCCCTCTAGAACACATGAAAATATCTTTCCATCCTTTTGACAGCGTTGAAGTTTACAGAATGAAACTTAAATTTCCTGATGAGAATCATAAAGAAAGCTTTAGGGATATGTTTACAAATTTTCAGTTGGTCCCGGAGCCTGATAGGCATGTTGTAGGTCATGATTCCGATGATGATACCTTCTGCAGATCCTCTCCTTACATATCTGATGATTATCTTAGCCGTAACTCTGATTCGGACCTTGAGTATTGGGGATTTAGTGAATCACCTGATTGTAAGAACATGGAATTGTACGGCCCTATGTTGCAAATGTCTTCAGTTGAATCTGTTTCGAGTTCTCTGCCCCCCAATGAATCAGGAAATGAAGGTGTCCACAACGATACAGGCTTTAATAGCATTTATACCAAAAATGGTGTAGATTCATCTCTCTCTTCATCTTTGACAGATCTTCCTGGTTTCGAAACAGTGAACCATTTACCACAGAGGGAAGACAAAGAAAATTGGGATGAAATGAATTTCCTAGAGGGACAGCATCCAGGAGATTCCAATCCATTGCCACCACCTCCACCTCCTGTGCAATGGCAGACGTTGAAAACTCACCCTGATTTGACAAAAGACAGACACCATTCTCTGCCTGAAGCTGACCAACATGCATTTAATCCGAAACTTCTGGAATCTGCCTTAGGTCAACAACTTAAGGCAGCTCCAGCTAATGGAAAACAGCTAGTTCAGGATGATATAGCTTTTAAATCAAAGAACAAGGTGTAATACCATAACTAAACTGATACATCTGTTCTATGTTCTAAATTTAGCTCTTGTTTTAACCCCTGATCCATGGTATGCTATGTCTTCAGCAGCAGGAACGGGAACAGTTGAATTCTACCAAAGAAGCTAATCAGCCTTCGAATGGCAGGGGGGTGGATGAAAAGGATCTCTTGCAGC
>JANIPN010000002.1:41211095-41223555 GCA_027478595.1 Erythroxylum anguifugum
TGACACTCTCTTTAGGCTAACTTCACGGATGGGCTCGGATGCTACTAATGGCCTATTTTTTTGAATCATTCATAACAAAAGGTAAGGAATGATAAAAAAGGGAAGAATTCAAGAATTATGATCGCTAATTCAATGGTAAACAGCTTACTTCGTGACGATTTCTTGAATTTGATCCCCACTTTCCATACCAATAAATAAAACAGAAATTTGATTCAACGACTTCATGTGGATAATTTTATATGTTCCTTTTAATATATTTCTATAGGATATATTGATTCAACGACTTTGTGTGGATAATTTTATATGTTCCTTTTAATATATTTCTATAGGATATATTGACAGTTCTCAGGGTCCAACGAAACTGTCGATTGAATTGATCTTTATTGCTATAGTAGAAACTTTAGCCTTATAAACATTTCACAGTGATGAGGAATATTTACTGAGCCGACCATATATATTTTAACATCAGCAGGCAAGGTACGAACTTGAGTAAACAGAGATTAAGGAAGATATCCCAATTTGATACCTATTCAAAGGACTTTGATTTATTTTCCAAAAAAAAAGATTTAAGGAAGATGCATATATATGTGCATCTTAGCTAGCAGACGGTGGATTAGGATTCCTGTCTAAGTTAATTCTCTTAAGTTGACCTTCAATTAGTGAGCTAATCTGTGCTGGCATAGCAGCAAAAGGAATCCGACTAGCTTTCTATAGTCTTTTATTATGAAAAGAAAAAGGGAAAGCTCAATGGCAAAGATAAAAATAGCTATAAAGGAAAAGAGGGAGACTTTCCTGCCTCATTTTATTAAAGCAACTTGACATTGAGTATCCATAGCACCAAGCAACATGATTTTTTTCCATGATTCTCTCCAACCCTTTTCGATTTCTTTCTATATACTTTATTAATCGAAGCATGACCATATCTTAAGGACAATTATTATAGCACATCAAAGCTAAGGTGTTCAGGACACTTGTTTTTCTAGGAGCTAGTGTAATTGCCGTACTCAGTGAAAAAGGAGGATGACTACTAGTTTAGGAGTAACCGTAGTCATCTTATTTCAAACTAGATTAGGGATTTAACTCATTGTTTCCCCCTTTTCTTAATCAGGTCTAAGTAGTTTCTTTAAGGTAGATAAATTATAATTACCACAATTTCAGGACATATCCTTTTTTTCTATATTCTTTTTAACTTCAAACGGATAGTATAGAGTTTTACTATTATTAATTGACTGCTTATTAGTCCCCTTTTCAGTGAATATTAGGGTTCAATCTTTTTAAGTTGGCACTTGGTTATATCTTATATGGGTGTGATTTATTGCTAAACATGATTACATGCACAAAATTTTGGCTAAGCCTGTCACTTGTTACTTGCACATACAGGAGTTATCTCAGAATATAGTTTCAGTCGAGATGCCTGATGAGAATTTGCAGACTGTCAATAGTGATCAGCTGCAGATTATATTCTGCACTTTAATTTAAACCTCCATGTAGTGTGCAGGCACCAAGACTTGAACTGCCCCAATTATCAAAAAGTTCACACTAATTGTGATCACCGGCTCAATATTTATACACTAAATTATAAGCTAATATTTTAATAGAAAATGGACTTCGAAAGCATTTTAGAGAAGAAAAAAAAGTGTGACTTTTTAATTGAAACACATGAAAATACTTTTTTTTGTCTATATTATATAATCAGAAAAGATTCTCTTTAGGGAATATTTTTTTCTTAATTAAAAGAACATATTCCTCTATTAAAGAATGGATTAACAATCATAATTCCAACACATTCAGGTTCATACAACCCAACACTTTCAAGATTGATGAAAAAGAAGCAACGACTTTTATCTTAAATCCATTATAAAAAAAACAAAAACCTGAAAGAGGGCGCGAGGTAAGGCCAAAAGACAATAGCACCAACTATATATCTTAATAGTTCTTTTTATTAACTTAGGCGATAACATCTCAAAAATAATATTATGAGCTTAAGACGAGGAACCCTGGACATGCACTGCAACAAAATAACCTTTTAGCTACAATTTGGAAATCATAGCTGAAGGTTAGTTTGGGTCACCTTTTAATGACGATTTTTAAAATCATAGTTGAATGTTACAACAAAGTAGCCTATTGGATTCGTATTTTTTTGTGACAATTTGAAAACTGTAATTAAAGGTCAAACTTTTAGCTACAATTTTCAAAATTATAGTTAAAAGTCGAACTTTTAGTTACATTTTTTGAAATTGTAGTTAAAAGTAACACTTTTGGCTACTTTTTCAAAATTGTAATTAAAATTCACACTTAACGTTGATGTGGAAATCTCTTTTGTAACAATGTCAAAAACTTATTGTAAATTTTTTAATGTAAGTATACATTATCTCAAACAAATAATACAATAATGAAAAGAGTCTTGTCTCACAAGGATTATGTTTATTAATTACAAAAATTAATCTAATTGAAAAACATTGATTAATAAAAAAAGTAACTAAAAAAATATTTTTAAAATAATTAAAAACAAAAATGTCATGTTAAACAAATCTAGGACTTCTGATTTCACCAAGATTAATCCCATTTGACTCGTCTAGTTTAATCAATTAATGACTACTCCCTATGTTATCAATGAATTTCTTTAATGTGATTTCTAATCTTTCTCAAGCATCAATAACAAATTCCAACAAGAAAATTGTTGACTTCTTTGTTATAACTATGAACTTATGAAATTCATTAAGCTAAGAAATTCAAAGTAGTATATATACAATTTCATAAATATTTCTATCTTATGACAATGATATGATACTTCAATTATTACTTTTTGGTCTCAAGTTGAATCATAAATCATACAATTATTGATCAGGCAAGCACAACCATTCGTCATAAAATGAAATAGTAAACATAGAATTGGAATAAAACATTAATTTGATTAAAATTAGGCAAGTTCAAGTATCATAATCTAACAACATTATAGCCATAAAAAGTCTAACATCAAAAAATTAAATAAAAAATTAAACATGGCTTAAGTTGCACTTTTGGCTACTTTTTTCAAAATTGTAGCTAAAAGTTACACATAAAGTTGATGCATGCATCTCTTTTGTTCTTCTTCTTTTGGCTATGATTATATTTTTGTAGCCAAAAAGCTTTAGCTATGAAATGAGGTACGTAGCTAAAAGTCACATATCCTATAATTCTAATTAAAATTATTTGGCTACAAAAATATATTCGTAGCCAAAGGACTAGGGATCGTTGTTTCAAGTTGCTTCAGTATTGTAAATCTGTTCCTTCTGATGCAGAGGCCTAAAGACATGTTCCTAAATGAATGTCTCAAGAAAATTGGAATATAATTTGTGTGATTATTGGGTTGATACAAAAGTTCAGGTTTTCTTTACCTTCACATTTCTTTCCATTAATCTTTTTATATGATTTAATGATTACCTAAATAGAGCAAAAATAAAAACACCTTATAATCAAATGTTAAAATCATTTATAATTGTCCGAAATGAATATGTAAGATCTTTGATTTATTATAATTATATCAGTAAACACTAAATTATTTATTGTGCCTTATATTTTTCTTTCATAAAATATAGTGAGAAGGAACCACATAGATAAGAGTATGATATGATCAGACTATATAAAGTCACTTATTATAAGGAAGGTAAAGGGTGAGTGTCAATCGAAGCAGAAAACAACTATGTAAGTATACAAATTTGTTAAACATTTTACTTCATTTATTAATATTGTAATAGTAAGTAATAATATTTGGATTGAATATTGATTTTATTTTTAAATTTTAGAATAAGATCCAAGAGTTATTAGAGAAATCTATATCTGAGGCGAATGAGCTCAGTACAAAAGACATTTGTGATACCATACTTAGTATACGTTTTGGCTATGTCAAAAGTTTTAGCTATGACCCTAAGTAAAATGTTTCAACCTCATTATATAAAACAGCCATTCAACTACTTCAAGAAAAAAACAAAGGGCTTAAGGCTACATTATGAGAAACTCAAGCAAAAAATACAAAACATGATTTTTTATTTAAAAGATTATTTGGCCCGAATTATGATAGAAATGAAGAGGAAAGTAAAGGGTATTAATTCTATCTTCTATACTTTTTTTTTCTTTCAATTTCTGTTTTTATTATAATTTAAATTTAATACCTTTTTTTCTTGCGTTACAGAATTGATGAAGTTGCAACTGCTTAGTGATTATATTGTGAATGGTAAAATTATATAATGTTTGCTTTAATTAGAAGTAAATAATTATTGTTTCAATAATCATAATACTTTTAGTATATTTTAACTAAGCTTTTGGGATTATTACATGTTTATCGACATGGACAATACTAGGTAGTCGATCGAATTATGTTCTAATATTTTTGTAAGTTGAGCATTTATAATTTGTAAACTAATCTCTTTATTTATAGTTTTGTTTATAATAATTGTTAAAGCTGTCATTAATATCTTTTATAGAAAGAATATTCTTTTTTGTTATAATTTAATGATATTTATATAATTTTACTTTTTATATACAATGCTCGATATTTTAAATTAATAAAATTTTTACGATTTATTTGTATAATGAATTCACATTTAAAAAAATATCGATACATTATATAAAAATTATATTGTTCAATAATATAGATTAAAACTGTAATAAACAATATATCGAAACATTAAATAACAATATGCTACGTTGTTAAAAATGTAGCTAAAAATATTTGGTTACGTTTAAAAAAATGTAGCTAAAATGTTTTGCCTACATTTCATAAAATATAGTTAAAAACATTTAGTTATATTTTTGAAATCGTAGCTAATATTATTAGCTAAGTTTTTTAAAACATAGTATTAGTTACGAAAAAAAAACGTAGCAAAAACTTATTGGCAGCGATTTTCCAAAACGTTTCCTTTAATTTTTAACTACAGGAATTTGGTAACGTTTTGTGCGACAAAATAGAAACATAGCTAAAAACTATAGACAACATTTTTTAGAAATTTAGCTATGTTTTTGTTTCCATAGCTAAATATTAACTTTGTCGTAGTGATGAAATTTAATTTGATGTCATCTAGGATTTAAGTAAAATTGATTGAAAGTTAAAGTAGCCATATATAACACATTTATATCGCACGTACGTAACATGCCTTTCATCTTCTAAGAAGTGATTGGTTTCTGTACTATATATATTCAGAGATCACTCTTTAATCTCCATACCTAAAGTAAACAGGCTATATATTCCTTCGAATCCTAAGTATTGGAGAAAATGAGAAGAGGTTTTTGAAATGTTCGATTCTATAGATATGTTTCTTCCTTCTTGGCAATCCAGCTGTAGTACCTATATTCTTGAAATAAACTATTGTGAGATACCATACCATATAAGCCTAAATACCTGTACAGGCACACATGCCTCTATCTGCATTCAAGCGACCGCTTTACGAGCAAAATCGTAACTCCAAGATATATAAAGGAGATCCAATATTTCTTTTTTTTTTTGGATGAAAAATGAGGGCAAAGCTATAGAGAAAAGCTAAATAGGACACATTCGCGAAAAGGAGACCCCGCAAATATCCTCCATACAATATTTGTTAATCAAATGTTAAACATTGGATATGATATGGAAAGTCTGTGTCATGAATGATCTAGTTTCCTTGAGATTTTTAGGGACGTTAAACGTGTATTAATAAAAAGAATATATACTTGAGGTAGCGGCATATATGAGCTATGCAAGATTATCTCCTGAGAAATGTTTAATTTATATGCTAATGCTATCAGTCTATTTGGGCATCTTTTTCAATCAGAATAAAGCTTAGGGGCTATATATCTTCACCCTTCATTAGGAAGACAATACCAACTTTATTAGCTAACAACAAATGATTTGTCAAACAAGAATGTATGGTTGGATTTGTGAACATGTATGTATGCATATTTATACGACTTTGAGACACCTAGGAAGATATGGTATCTATATTGCCATGAAGGATTAGCAGCATCCTCCATGAAAAGTGAAGGACTTATATGCATGATTTCAAAAGGGCAAGTACTTAATTTTGAGTATGAAACAGCCTTAAATCTTTAGACCAATTGTCTCATTTTGTAAAGTACCTACAAACTAGCGAGAGGATTAATCACAGGATCAGCCGATAAATACCCTGATTTAAGACAAAAAAAAAAAAAAAGAAGGGAGCAAGTACCAAGGCTTTGGCTTTTAGTTTCTTTTGTGATATGTGTATAGATTAATATGAACTAGAACCTAGACAAAGACTTTTCTTCTCTCTTTTATGGTCCTTTATTCTTAGAAACTTTGTACGCGACCTACCTGGTTTGGGACCCACATTCAGACTTTTACTAACCCTAGACCTTTGATGAGATGGAGTAGTAATGATATGGACAAAAAGCTCATCATCACCTTTTCCACGCCACTCACTGTTTGTTATTGGCTCCTATATATGCCTCCATTCCACACTTTTAGCCCTTGTTTGTATATAAACATGCTCATTCCTTTTTCTCGTATATACAGGCAACCTCTCACAAACACAACTATCTGGTCTCTCCTTTAACGCCACAAAACCCTCTCTTCTCCTGTTGCTCTACCTTTGTCATGGAGAATCAAGAACAGTTTATCAAGCTATTTGGGGCAACAATTACGTTTCATGCTAGTACCGGCAGGCAACCGAAAGACGATCCAAACAAAGAAAATCACACAGGGGATAAGAGGCCGGACAAGATCATACCTTGCCCTAGATGCAAGAGCATGGAGACCAAGTTTTGTTACTTCAACAACTACAATGTTAACCAGCCTAGACATTTCTGCAAAGGGTGTCAGAGATACTGGACGGCGGGTGGGGCTCTTCGCAACGTGCCCGTAGGAGCTGGTCGCCGGAAAACTAAACCTCAGGGTCGCAGCGGCCTTGATGCATTCCCGGCCGGTTCGTTGTACGATGTCCCTGGTAGGATGCATCAGTTTGATCTGGATGAGCTGGTGGTGCAAGAGTGGCACCTAACAGCTGACGACGGTTTCCGGCACGTTATACCGGTGAAGCGGCGGAGGAGCGGTTTAGGTGGTCAAACTTGCTCCTGAGAAGTTTTCTCCTCAAATATTATATTGTCATGATCATCAAACGCATACCAACCAAGTTTCTTGTAAATATTTTCTAATTTAGTTTCTCCATACATACAGACCACATCAATATTAAAGTTATAAGAGTTCATGTCCCGACATTGAAAATGAAAGGCCATCTTGGTGAAATCGGTATACTTATTCAATCTGACAAAGTCCGGCAACTCACTTAATTCATATATTATTTTTAATAACCTGTCTATCGAAGGAGAAGTATATTCAAAGGAACTCTAAATCTTTGCCGCCTATATGGTACTACCCGGCTCGAATCCGGATTAGTCGATTCCCCGTGTGGCGTTGGATTACGGGTGATTTAACCAAAAAAAAAAGGAACTCTAAACCTTAACATTGTATCGAACTGCTTTCGATTTTTTACTCTTTAATTTCCAAGTCACAATTTGAAAAATTAAATTCATATGAAAATCTCCTTTCGCTTAATATATATATTTATTCAATTCTTTTACCTTAAATGTAGAGTGACCTAACAACAACTCTATTTTAGACTTCAGAGAATCTTACAATATTTTCCTTCCGCTTCTGATATAAAATCTGGGTGGAAATCTGCCAAGAATAGTCTATTGCTCATGACTCTACCATCAATGCCGCCACTGCTGTATGGTAAACCAAATCTACATTAGCTCAATAATAACTTCAGAAGAACCACAGGTCCAAATATAACTAGCAAAAAAATTGATTAATAGTTTTTTTATAGGCTTATAAATGCTTTCACAGCTCCTCCTCTTTTTGATATAGGTTGTAATATCCACCTCCTATTTAACTTACTATACCTCTCTTGAAATTTGATCATGAGACCAAAAAAGAATATTGTTTTGAATACCTAATTCTTAATTCATTATTATGCACTATCACAAATATTATTTTTTAGACAATCTATTATTATTTCATTATGGATATTAACCAATGGTGGATTTCTTTGAGTTAAATTTATTTGAATTATTAAAGACTTCATGTTTTTGTCTTTATTTATTTTTGTTAAATAAGTTAGCCATTGTTATGATTGTGATTAGTTAGTGCCATGCTACAATAAATTGAGTACAACTTATTCTATTCAATCATTTACTTGATTCAACATGAAGGTCAGTGATTGCTAATTATATTTGACTCTTTGGAGATATAAACTTAATACAACTGATTCTAAAAAAGATTCCTCTAAATATGATTAGGTTTAGATTACTCATCATAGGAAGTTCAAATCTACTATGATCGAACTTGAGAGCCAATATAATATCATATACATTTATTGATGCATATATGTATTTACTCTCTAATTAATGAATTGGAATGGGTTATGGGAGATGGGAGATGGTGACCATGAATAATCTTCGAATCACCATTTTTCATTTATTATTATTTTATTAATATACTCATTTATATTAAAACTAAAAAGAAGGTAATAAAGATTCAATTAGCATGCATAAATTACGAAATTGAATATACATTATAAAATATTTTTATTTTCTAGATATATGTAGTAGCTCAATTATGCATGAATTGACAATAGTCTCTTCTATCTTGATCATGTTATATTAGAGATTGGTAATCAATAGTTTCTTTTTTCTTTTGTCTTGCCCTCAATTGGATAAAGTTTTTTAGTTATGGGGTGGTAATATATTAGTAAAAAACATACTCTTCCTTTGCTATCTTTAAAGTTAGAACAATAGAAAGGCAAATGGCCAAAGGTACAATTATCTTTATGTTGATAAAATGGTACTTATTGCATTCTTAACCCTAACTCTATTAGATTTCCATCAAACTTAAGTAGCATGAGCTTCAGTCCAATCTACTTCACTTACTAGTTAGGCACAATGGATCCACCAATTAACTTACTTGGTAAAAATTAGTCAAATAACAATTTAAAAAAAGTTCTATAAATAATTTTAGCAATTATTTATACTTAATTTCATGGAAACCCCTTATTTATTCGAAGAATGCCCAACACTTTTCAATACCCAACTTTTATTTGAAAAGCACTATTGGAATCCCTAATTTGCAATACTATTAGGAAGCTTTTTCAACCAAGAGTTAAGGCTAGAAACAAAAAATCATGTGTGTCTAGGCTATTAGAGTCTCTTAGTGACTAGTACTCAATAAGTCTCCACGTTTGTAGCCTCATAAATAATATGAAACTAACAAGCTCTAAATAGGTCTTCATTATAAGCATAACCTGCATCAATATCTTTATCACTAACATAAAACCTTTCCATTTAACTGGAATCGAATCTAAGATCTATCTTGAAAGCTCTCTCTTTGTTCGACCGAATTCTAGTGTCAATAATTTCGATGATAGGATCCAGTGCTTAGTTGAATTCTTTAAGTAGACTAGAACTATTAATGGTTTACAAGCCAAAGAATTTAGGTGAACATGTGGTTTAAATGTGATGAACATATTATGGGATGACTAAAATGATGTGGGGTAGTGTTTGGAGTTGTAGAGCTTTCAAAGATAAGATTTTTATTGAAATTCAATAGAAAACGGTGCTATAAGTATGGATGACACGATATTTTAAGCATGAAGAGGTATTGTGAGGTGAGGTTGAGGAGAGTGAAGACTCGTACCAATTCCTACGGTTAAGGAAAATGAATGAATTTGTCATTGTACTAAACCTGAACAGTCCTAGAAGTTGTAGCTTAATCCTTAAAATATTATTAAGGTAGCTTAATCCTTAAAATATTATTAAGGAATTAGGAATTTCAATTATAGTGTTTCAAATAATGGTCGAGTATTAAAGAGTTAAGGGTTTCTAGATCATTAAGTAATATAAACTATTAAAATATGAGATAATAATATTCAAAAAAATTAAGTATAAATAATTATTACACTATTTCTAAATTATTTGAAATTATTTTTTAATTAAAAATTTTCATGTCTCCATTGTGTTTAGTTGGCAAGCCAAGTGGATTTAGGTAACACTCATATTAAGTTTGACAGAATCAAATAGAGTTAGAATTGAGGGTGGAAATAATACCATTTTGTAAATGTTAATATCACTTGGTACTACAGATAACGATAAGAGTCAAGTTAGATTTTTTGCAAAAACTTAGGCGCTAATTTACACCTTTGTGTAAAAAGTAATTTATAATTATTGTACTTGGCTTTGACAAAAGTTTCCAATAAGTAGGATAATAAAATGAAATAAAAGGAAAACCTAATTTAGTTATGACTCAAATGGGTTTTATAATGCTCATAGAATTCAAAATCTACTAATAATGTACTTTTAGATAAGGTTGATTGTCATACACATAGCCTAGCACACTACTATGTCCTAAGTTTTAGATCTTATTATCTTTTTTTTTTCTAAAACGTGATATAGGCTTTGGCACGTTTGTTTCCTGGATTATAGATTTTACTACTTCTCTATATACTTAGACAAGAATTAAGAGATGAACATGTCCTAAGCCATGGATCATATCTTCTTGTTTATACCTAAGATATGGTCTATAACATAGTTATATCCCAAATTGTGTCTTCCTCTAGAAATACCTTGAATATATCAATATGCTTGCATCTTTAGTATATGCCTTTCACCTCTAATTTTTAGAAATGAACACATCATAGACCATGCTCTTGTCTGCCCAAAATTCTTTCAAGAAGTGCTTACTTTCATCCTAAAAATTCAATATTGTATGCCTGTGTATATGAGCCAAATATAACAATCTCCACCTTGGCCAATATAACTCTTTATTGGTTGGTTTGTATCTAAGTCTAGGACCTTGAGACATTAATCATATCTAAGCATAGCTTGAACTCCTCCATAGTAACTAGCTTTTTAAACATGTTAGTTACATTCCTAGAAATGTGAAACTTTTCTAACAAGATATATAGAGGTGCAATCAACTCCTTAAACTTATGAAATCTCACATCTATGTGCTTAAACCTTGCATGATACACTTGATTCTTTACTAAATATATGATACTTTAACTATCAAAATGTATTAGAACTCCACATTGGTCGATGCCCACCTCATTTACTAATCTTGTAAGTTATAATGCTTCAATAATAGCCTTAGCCAATGTCATGTACTATACTTTATTTGTAGACAATGCAAGCATAGACTATAATGTTGATTCTTAATAAATAGGCCATTTTATAAAAGAAAATATATACCCTATAATAGGCCTTATATAACTAAAACCTCTTGCATAATCTAAATCCACATATACCAAAATCAAAGGATTACCTTACTGACTACTAAACACAGTGTTGTGGTTTTCTCCTTAAGTACTTGAATATCCATTTGGTTTCTTCCTAATGTTTTCTTCTAAGTTTCAGTATGTACTTACTAATTTCACTAATAAGATGATCCAAATATATAGATGTACAAATTATTGCATATATTAAACATCCAATAACTTTATCGTATGGTACCTTGATATATCATCAACCTCTTTATCTATTTTTGATAATTGATCTTGGAAAAGCCTAAAGTGAATTACTAATAAATTACTCACAAGTTTAGCTTTGCTCATTTCAAATATGTGTAATAACTTCTTAATGTTGCTAGGTGAGATAATCTCAATGTTTTAGATTTTATATCCCTCTGAATCACCATTCCTAGTATTTTATTAGCAACACTCAAATCCTTCATCTCAAATTCCTTTCATAATAAAGACTTCAGTTCATTCACATCATGTATACTCTATGCATTAATTAGTATAAAATCCATATATCGTAGCAAAAAAATAATAAGTGGTTTGTCATCAAAACTTTTAAGATATATGTAAGGCTTATAATCATGTTTCTTGTAGCCAATTCAAATCATGTAAGAGTCAAATATTTTTACTATTTTAATAGATACTACTTCAACCTATAGAATGAATTATTTAGTTTATAAATGAAATGCTCCTTTTTAGGTTAACTAAACCTTTGGGAAACTTTATATAAATTTTTTCCTCTAAGTCATCATGAATAGAAGTTGTGTTCTCTTTTATATGCCTTAATTACATATATAAATAGCTACTAATGCTATCAAAATCTTAACTGAAGTTTGTCAAACCATTATAAATAAATTTTCATCATAATCATTCCTTTTTCACTTATCATACCCTTTTGATATTACTCGAGTCCTAAAAAGTTTGATGCACTCATATTTTCTAATCTTTTTATACTTTTACACTTAGTTTTTATTCTCATTTGATTTCTAAATCATGTGGCTTACATTGATTTTATCATTTCAGGTGTTTTAGGTGTCAAGTGAAGAAAATCATGCTGAGGAAGATTTAGGACTTTTGGATGTCATTTTCAGAGTGAGGAGGTCGAAATACCCTAAGGTGACCAAAGTTGCAGAAATCCTAATCCTATAAGGAATCCTACTTCAACTAGGATTTCTACATTC
>JANIPN010000002.1:41229974-41257692 GCA_027478595.1 Erythroxylum anguifugum
CATGTCATTTGGCTTCTAGTTACCCAAAGGACATGTCGGTTGGTGTTGCTATATAAGGTTTAGCAACTTATGAAAAGTATAACGATTCTATAACAAATTCTGAACCATTGAGGAATTCTCTAACGAAAGAAGACGAGGGGAAATAAAAGGTTTTCTACAACGAATAACAATCATGGATACAGGTACGCAAATAATTGTCGATCCGATAAATGATTTACATCTCTCTCTAGCTATCTCTCTTATGTTTGCACTTCTTTTACTTGTTTATTGACAATAACACATTTAGTTATTAAAAGAAATGTAATTATACTTTTATTACTAGAAATAATTAAATATTAAATGAAATTTAAAGTATATTGATTTTATAAATTAATCAAGTAAATTATTTTATATTAATCTTTCATACAATACTTACTAGTAAATAGTAACAAATATTTATTATATTTTATTTGAATAAATAGTTATATAGGCAAAGAAATACGTAAAATTTTATTTATAACTAATATCTATTTATTAATAGATGCTTAATTATCAAACATATTTTATTATATATACTTAGGTATTTGATATTGAAAAATTATTTTTAAATAACTATTTTAATTTTATATATTTTAAAGCTATTTCAAATTTAAAATATATATATTAAATAATTATACATAAATATTTAATTTTTAAAAATTAAATTAATCGTAAATTAAAATAAATTGAATAATTAAATTATATTATTCATACTTTTTATTATAAATTGATATTAAATAATTAAATAGCATATATTTAGTTAATTATAAATTAAATAATAGAACAAAAACAAAAACAAAAAAGGAAGTTAAGTTTTTATGATTTTCATAAATTGTGAAATCTAAAACTAAAATAGCAATTAGAAGTTCGACCAAATAATTTTTACCTGAATTTAAATTAAAAATAAAAATAAAAAGCTAAAGTGGAACCAACTATGTCCTGGTGTTTTACGACTACGTAAAACCACTAATTAAGATTTTGTTTAGTTCCACTTTTATTTTTTTACTGCGATTTTTAGTTTTTATTTTTTAGTTTTTGGTTTTATTTTTTAATTAAAAAATCTCTTTGATTGAGATTTCTAATATAAAAAATGAAAAAAAAGAACATGTTTGATTAAGATTTGTAATAAAAAATTAAAAACAAATATATGTTTGGTTTTATCATCCTATTCTATTTTTTAATTATACTCTCATGTTATTTATTTTTAATATAATATTTTTAAAAAAATTAATTAATTTTCATTATGGTTAGAAATAAAATATATGCATACTTATATAATTAAAGAAATTTGCACATTAATTATAAATAATAAAATTTTATAAATTACAAAATTTCACTAAATAATTCTAATGAATAAAAGATGTTTATCTTATCATAATTCTTCAAAACATAATAGTATGAACCCCTTGTACATAATCACCAACAGCCTTCACTTGTCTTGTTCTCTCCAAGGTTTAGCCCCAAGATGCCAGGACCAGCTTTTCCTCCATGTTCAACATCATCATTAGAGGAAGATGAACTGGTTAATGTTTCCAAGAATCTTTTCCCATGTTGAGCACCCAATATCTCTTTGCAACAACTACTATGCCTTCACTATTAAATCCACAACGATTGATGATTGCATGCACTGGCTACCATAAACAAGTAACAACTTAGTTTCAAAACATCATTGCCCAAACTAGGAAAATTTAATCATTTTCATAATTACAAGCACTTATGGTTACAATAATAGACGACCATCTTCCCACCCTTCTTGGCGCAATCCAAAGATACGTGGCTTTGGGTTACCCTCTCGTGGACCTGAAAAATGACATCAGAACAAACTGGTGGACCAAAACAAAAACCAAAATAACGATATACAAATCAAGATTATGAAGTTCATACTTGCTCTACTAGTCATATAATCACTCTCCATTAGCAACAATAAAGTCAAACTGGTTCTCATTCAAACCCTATATACCTAATTGATCATATCCAAATTAAAGTAAAAAAACTTGCGTTTATGCTTATGAATTGCATGGAACAACTTGAGTTTTCACAAATGGTAAACATAGCTAGAGTCAGCAATTTGAAAAAAATGGTCCAAGGGGATTAAGAGCAATAGATTTAGGAAACCAAGGGGAAAAAAACTCTCTTCATCCACTGTACTGACATTAGCTCCCCCAGCTATAACTAATGCTTAACATCATCCCTTGCAACTGAAACAATGCAGCCTAAAATAGCATAATCAGACAACGATACCCAAATCCCCAATGTCCAATAGCCTGAAGTTGAAGTAAAGAAGAGTTACAAGTATATATATGTAAATAGAATTTTAATGGTCCTTCTTATTGGAGTGATCCCTAAGCCACCCTCTTCCTTCGGAGCATAAAATTCTGACCATTTAACAACTTCACTTTACATACAAATATATACATATACTATATATATATATATATGGAAGCTGTTTATAAACTTGGAATCTTTGTAGGTTCATTCATACATCATTAAGGGTGAGAGCTTCCAGAATGTCAAGTGCATAAAAAGTCTATTCTTAGACCTTTAATCAAATCTTGAAGCTTAGAGGAGTAATGTCATAGGGAATCAACTTCTAGGTTGAAAATGTTGAAAGTACCTCCTTTTAGTTTGATAGTTAAAAAGACTTACTTTTTTTGCACCTAGCTCAAACACTAAAAAGTTTAAATCTCCTTGCCCCCTTTTCTGCTAAAGTTAACATAGTCACTGCAAATGAAGGCTTTTGTTTTAGGTTTAGAGGGTTTGCTACTATAATGAACCATGTCCCTGGGTATAGTCCAAACACAGATGAAGAGGACAAGATTATACGGAGGCATCAGAACTCTAAGATGTTTACCAATAAATCATGTCTTAAATTCTTAATACACGCCACCATCAAAACCAACTAGTAGAGCTCATTTGGTTTCCTAAAATATTTTTTAGAGCATCTTTCATACTATAGCTAGCAATTAAACATAGCTTAAGGTCAAGGGATAAACTTAAAGGCATCATTCCTCCCAGCCTCTAATATAAACATTGTTATTAATCCCCTAAATGTTCAGATCATCTCCTAACTAGATGTAGTTTCTGCTTTAATTTCTAGGAAAAATCACTTTAGTTATGTAACTACATTACAGGTGTAGGAGTATAGAGTTTGTTAATCGGGTAGTAAGTGTTAGATTTACATACCAGGGTAACCAAATTGTGTTTTATCTTATGATTAATTGTGGTACGTACGTTATCTAGAAGGAGAAAAGTAAGAGAACATTTCAAAATTCCCAGATCCCTCTCTAGGAATTCACCCCAAAAAAAGACCCTTAACTAGATCAGACAGTTGATTTTAGTTCAAGAGGTTAAATATGTGATAAGCACTAATATTGCTAGTGATTGGGGAACCATTATGCGATATTTCGTAGAACACTATAAATCCTCAATAGGTAGCTCATTTTAGCCTACCACTCTCTTAGAGTATCTTATATTGACTAAACATAAAAATGTTAAAAGAGTTTATAAGTAGTAAGGGTCTTTTATTCAAATAACTAGTTCAATTCTAATTTTTTGGCAATAGTTGACCCAAGCCCAATTCTTATTAATGGGCTCTATACTCTGCTCATATTAAAAATTCAATATGGTATCAGAGAAGGTTTAGTCCGGGTTATTAATTTCCCGGTTGTCCGTTTGGATGTTCAGTCCCAGCGGCCCGGTTCGATTACCATTGCGTTTATTTCAAGTGACAACTAGATATCCAGTCCCAGTTGCACTTGAAGGGAAGTGTTAGAGTATCTCATATTGACTAAATATGAAAATGTTAAAAAGTTTATAAATAGTAAGGGTCAACTATCTAAATAACTAGTTCTAGTTATTTGGCAATGGTTAACCCAAGCTCAATTCTTGTTAACAGGCCCTACACTCTGCCCATATTAAAAATTCAATACACTCAGTACGAATAGCATGTGAAGTGTGTTCTCTTTTCTATTCCTTGGAAGTCGTCGTTTGTAATTACTCTATTTTGTTACTGTCCAGTCTCTTACAGATGTATTAAGCCTCTAAAAAATATGCTTTTTTTGTAATAGTGTTCCCACTAGACATATTCACCTTCTTCAGAAAAAGTAAAGTTGTGATATATAATAATAAATTTAACAAATATTTTAATTTAAACTAATTAATATAAAAATAAAAAGTCTAGAAATTAAGTTTAAGATAGGATAACAAATTCAAAAGCGACTAATATTTTAGCATTTTTTAATTTAATGTTTAACCTATTAAAGCTAGTAATTTAATGGTCAAACTTTTAAAACTTGTATAATTCAAGTCAAAACATTGTATTTGTTAGTTCTTGAAAAAGGTACAAATTATCCCTTAACATTTTCTAAAAAGTCTAAATTAGTCACTACTGTCATCTATAGTATGACATTACACCTTAATGTTTTCAAAATAGTACCGGTGACACCTTAAATCATAATAGAGTTAAGTTTTAGGCACTTCTAGTAAATTAGTTATTAATTTTGCCTATATGATGTCACAACTAGGAAATTTGGTCCTAGTAGATGCTAATGTGATTTTAAAATTAATTTATTTAAACATTGGCTAAAAGTATTATTTTGGCCTTAACATTTCACAAACGTTCTAAATAAGCATCTATCATTATTTTTGTTACCACTTTTGCACCCTATTTAGGATGCAATGAGTAATATTTTAGTAGCATTTAGGTGCAAAACTGTAATAGAGATAACGGAATGGGCTTAATTTGATCTTTTGTGAAATGTTAAGGTACAAATCATACCTTTGAACATTAGTTTTATATTGATGTGACACATCCACCAAATATCACATCGATGTCCATTGCTTAGTCATTGATAGGTGTGAATCATAGTGTTTTTTTTAGATGTTAGAGGGTGTTTTTTAATTATTTTCTTATATGATCATCAAGTGTTTAAGACTTAGATTCATGTTTTTGTTAGTGTTTTTTATGTTTTTTACTTGATAGATTGTTGTTTAAGTAAGAATTTGATCTTAATTGTATATTTCAAAGGTTATTTGATCTGTTTAATGATGAGAGGTGATAAGAAAAAGTGAAGAAAAGGCTAAAGAATAATGTTTCACATAATTGTGCATTCATGTATGAAAAAGCAGAAGATTGGAAAGTCTTTGGCATGATCGTAAGTTGGAGCAATGTCAAGCACGATAGTGTATGAGATGGATGATCAAGGAGCTTTTCTAGGCCATGAATTTTTTGTACTTTTGATATTTTGGGGCTATTTTTGGAATAAAAACACAAAGAAAATCCCTAGATTGAACCATATAAGACTCAGGAGTATATAAGGAAGAGAAGAACATCATTTTATGGTTTGAAAAACATAATAAGAGGAGATAAAACGAACAAAATCTCAGGAACAATGTTGCAGTTTCCAACTCAACATAAAGAAGAGAAGATGTCCAAATTCAATTCTCTACTCTTTCTTATTTCCTTTTTGTTTTTGGATATTAATGATGATTAAATTTGGATGTATACTGTTGATAGTTTTATATAAAAAAACTTTCATACTACAAGTATATAGATCATAAGTTGGAGCATAAAAGATATTGTTCCTATGAGGATTAATTAGTCACCTAACAACTTAAATGCACTTTTTATAAAGTAATAAAAGATTGAATTAATTGAATTAAAATAAATTAACTTAAATTAAAATAAACTAATAAAACTAAACAATTGAATAATTGAAGTTAGAATTAAGAATGAAGTTAGTCAATAATGAAAACTTAGGGATTATTCTATCCTTGTTTTTTTTCCTTTATCTTGTTAATTCATTTATGATTAATCCTAGATATCCTAAGGTTTTGATTACCCTCTCTCAAGATCTAATCAAATAATCCTAATTGAAATAGAAAAAATAGAATTGCATTCTCTTGATTCACAAAACTACTCTTAACTAGTCAATAAGATTTAAGCAATCCTAAAGATAATTAACTCACAATTAAGTTCTCTCTTCAATTGTTTATTAATATGATATTTGCAGGTCTATTAAGTTACAAACTTTCGTTGCGCACCTTAAAAAAATAACTTGATTCATTCTCTTGATTTATTATCAAGCATAAGTATTAAAAATATCAAAAAGCATTTATATATATTGAATTCAATAAGAATAAAGTTTAATAAAACAGCACAAGAATAATCCCTAATATGGATTTAAGAATCCATAATCATGTTCAACATTCCAATAATCCTAACATTCAAGAAAATAAAAAAAATAAGAAGAGAAAAGAAAGAAAAATAGCTTTATGTCTTAATCTAGAAATTTTAGAAATTATGGAGTTGATCTTGATATCTCTATTTTGATATCTTTGATTTTCAAGTGCAGCCCCCTTTTCGGTGTTTTTCTTTGGCTTAAATACTTCTTGAAGCTTTTAGGGTTTTTTCCTAATGCTTCCCCACTAATTTTGGTTCCAAACATAGCCCCAAAATGTCAAGAACCTGAAACTTCTACATGTTGGAAACACTGTGCACGATTGTGCATCTTGTTCATGCTCTCTGTCACGATTGTGCATCATCCCATGCACAATGTTTATGCATGATCATTCATCTTCCTATTCTTCAAATTCTTCTCACTCATCCCATGAACATTACATGCACAATCGTGCATCTCCCTATTTTTATGTTCTTTTTCATCTTTTCTTCATTTTTTTTTGTTTCCACTCATTAACAAACACATAAAACAACCCTTGAAACATAAAATTAAGATCAAATCCTTTATCTAAAACAATCAAACAATTAAAACACATAAAAACACTAACAAGAACACAATTCTCAGTCCTAAACAGATGATTATCATCTAAAAAATACTTAAAAACACACTTAAACCTATAGAAAACATATTATAATATACACCTATAATATAGTTACATATATGGATTACCAAATTTCTTTTTAGGAGTTACTTTTCATTTATTTTTTAAACATTATGTTATTGATTTAATTAAATATATTTATAATTTTTTTCTTTATATTCAATTTGAATCGAGAGATTGGATTGGATTATTTGTGCTGTGTTGGACAATGAGAGTTGGTACCTTAATAGACCTATGAACATCAAATTAATAGGCAATTGAAGAGAGATCTTAATTTTTATTAGTTATCTATAGGTTTGCTTCAAATCTAGTTATGTAGTTAAAAAGAGTTTTCATAGATTGAAAAATCACAAATCAATTTCTATCTATTTTAATTGGGGTTACTTGAATAGATCTGTTACGGAAACTACAGATAAGGAAACAAAATCAGTCAACAATTATGGTTCACTGAATAGACCACTTCTTACGTATTCAAGGAGGAATAAGGGGAAGTCAATTGCTTAACTTCGGGATCTAGATACAATGTAATAATGATGGCGAATAATATATAAAAAGAACTAGGCACTAGTACAAGGATGTCTTGAGAATTATTTTGTAAAAGCTTGAATAGCTAGGCAAGATACTTTGAGTACTTGCAGTCCTTTATTCTATAATCCTTGCTTCTATATCTAAAAACCATTTTTTCCATTTACTCTCTAACAATGGTACGACCTGTAGTTTTTCATCGTTACTAAAATAGAGACTTACGTGGAGACCTTAGAGAGAATGATGGCTGACCTCTTTGAATCACACACAAAATTGTCATCCACGATTGAAGAAAATTTCCATACTGTCTCATCCACATTTGAAGAGAAATTCCAAACAATTGATCAAATGAAAGAGCAATTTGACTCGATTTCCACTGTGCTTTATTCCCTAGTCCAAAACAACAAAACCCCCGCAACATCCCTGACCCAACCAGAAACACCACTTCCAAATTTCACTACAACCGTAATGTCACACCAAAATACATCCGATTTTCAATATAATCGTTAGAAACGGGCCCAAAACAACTAAAACTTTCCTTGTTCAATAGGTCAGATCCAATAGGCTAGATTGCTCAAGCCAAACAGTCTTTCAAAACCAACTAGTGCCATTATATTTATGGGTCAATATGGCCATGATTTCCATGGAGGGATCGTCCTTACACTGGTTCTGTTGGCTTGAGAAGATAACACCAAATTTGATCTGGAAGTTACTTACTGAAGAGTTAATCTGTCAGTATGATGGTCGTCATGTTGGCAATGAGTTTGAGAGACTTGCTTCGGTTTGGCAAAACTCTTCAATCGAAGATTACATCAACTTGTTCATACAAATGGCATCTCAAGTAGGCGATCTAAGTGATGCACACTACTTAGGATATTTTATGAATGGTCTTAAATCGGAAATCATGTGCCGCGTTTGCACCCTTCGCCCAACTTCTCTGGTTGACGCCATGGAAGCTGCAAAATATATTGAAGTTGAGTTCCTTACTAAAGGCATTATTCATACAGATTTACCCCTGAAAGCCCATTATGAGCCCAAGCCCTTCTCATCTCACACACCTTACAAATCTCCTTCTGTCAATGTTGGGCTTAAAGGGTTACTTGAAAACAACCCTCCTCATCCAAAATCCAGTACACATCAACCAACCATTCCCACAGCAACCAAAGCAAATTATGCCAAAACTCAAAAGGGTTCCCAGAAAATTACTCAACGTCTTTCTCCTCAAGAGTACACGGAATTACGACAACAAGGCTTATGTTTTTGTTGCAAGGAGCCATTCCATCTATTACACGAATGTCCCATGAAAACTCTAAAAGCCATGTTAATCGGTGACGAGGCGGAATTTGGCAATCTTGAAACCAGAATGGAGGAATTGGAATTCGAGAACCCAACAGTCGAGAGACATCTTCAAACCTTGGACCTGTCTTTATACTCACCACAGGCTTTTTCCTCGCACTACGAAGCTATGGGGGAGAATCAATGGAATAGATATTTTAATTTTGGTGGATTGCGGAGCCAGCCACAATTTTGTGTCCCCTAAATTAATACACAGCCTTGAGTTACCTCATTCTATGCTTCCGCACTTTGGTGCGTCATTGGGCAATGATATCAGGATTTTGTCTTCTGGTTCTTGGAGTGGGTTAAATTTTTCTATAAAGTATGTTCTTTTTGTTGCGGATATGTTCTTGTTTGACCTCGCAGATGTTGACATAATTTTGGGTCTTCCTTCGTTAGCATCACTTGGCAACGTTACGCACAAATGGGCTAAGCTTACTATGTGTTTTTAGTACCAAGGATCGAGTATACAATTACAGGGTGATCCTTCATTGCACCTCCAAGCTGTCAGTCTGAGTTCCATTTTCAATACTTCAGATGTTGAATTTTGTGCCCTCCTTTGGTCGATATATGCAACACCAAACTTGGAATCACAAAGCCCCCTTTTGCCTGGTTATGATCAAACTTCTATAAAAAAATTGTCGTCCCAATTTGAGGATCTATTCGCTGAACCAAAAGGGCTTCCACCTTGTAGACCATCAGATCACGACATTAATATGCTACTAGGGACAAAATCGATTTCCATTTATCCTTACAGGTATGGTCATCTTCAAAAGCATGAGATGGAAAAACTAGTGGCTAATATGCTTGCTACAGGTATAATTCAACACAGTTCTAGTCCCTTCTCCAGTCTAGTTTTGCTTGTTCGTAAGAAAGACAGTAGCTGGCAATTCTGTGTTGATTATAGAGAATTGAACATATCAACCGTCCCGAATAAATATCCAATTCCTGTAATTCATGAAATGTTAGACGAACTGACAGGAGCTCGGTACTTCTCAATTAATATGAAAAAGATTATTCTATCATCATAGAAATATAAAATTAAGAACAATACAAAGTATTTAAAATATTACAATTTTATCATATAGTAAATAATAATTACATCAAAATATCAAATAAAAAGAATAATGATTATCAATAATAAAATATCATTTCTATCTTAATATTTAATTTTCAATAATGAAATTTATATTTTATCTATATATGTAATTGTTATTAATAATAAAATATTATTATATTTATATTAACAATTTTAAAAAGAAATACAAAAATTTGAGGCCTTTTAATTTTCATTTTAACATATTTTTAATTATTCTTTGTAAAAAAATATAACTATTATTTACTATATGAATTTAAATGTTATATTATTAATAATAAAAAGAGATGACGATGGTGAAGAAGAGAGAGTGTGAGAGTGTGAGAGAAAAAAATAAAGAGAGGAAGAAGATGGTAGCAGAGTCAGGTTGGGGTGGGTTTGCAAAAAATTTTGGGTTTTTAAAAAATTTTCATTTTTTGCATAAATTTCTCTAGTTTTTTAAAAATTTCTGGTATCGACCGGTATATGACAGGTATTTCAAATACCTACCAGTACCAGGAAAAACAGGTCAATACAGGCTAGTATTTAAACCCGTTACTGAAACATCTTATTTTGTATCGTTTTCCAACCGATACGATACGAGATTCAGTATACTACTTTTTACTCATTTTAGCTTCTTTCTTTCTAAATTCAATACTTTTTTTTCTAAATCTTTAAATGTAATAATCGATTTCGTAGCACTCTCTTACCATAGTACAAAAACTTACTCACAAGAAGGAAAAGGAAGTACCCGCGTAGATTTAGTAAATTTTTTATTGAAGTTGATAGTTTCTCTAATACCATTGTGAGAGAGTTAGCTAAAAGGGATATAAGTCATTTATCTACATAAAGAAGCTAAATCTTATCAAGAAAGAAGCAATTTAATTGAACTTTAGTAAAAGCAAGAACATTCATTTGAATGCAATTTCTACAAAGTTGCATATGACGAAAATCTAGGAGGAGTTGAAAAAAATTTTGGACATCTTTTATTATTAAAGGAGAAAAAATAGCTCTTGATTCTTACATTAAAGTGGTTTCTTATCACAATTCTTTGATTAAATAAAGATTTATGGTAAATTGGCTTAAATGTGGAGACTCAAACACAAGTTACCTTCATAATTCTTCTAGGTTAGAAGGAATACCAACAAAATTTTGTCCTTAACTATGGGAAATGGAAATTTCATTTCATCTCAAGAGGAATTAAGCAAATATGTAGAACTATCTTTCAAGAACTCTCTAAGCGCTCTAACACTTAGTAACTCTACTAGACAAATTCTTAACTCCTTTATCAATAATTAGTTCTTAGATAAGGAAATTAACATGCTTAATAGACCTTTAAATGTATAATTAATATATAGAAGAGTAGTCTTTGCAGTGAACCCCAATATGGCTCTGGGTCCAACTAAGTTAAATGGAAGTTTTTTCCTTAAAAGTTTGACCTTTGATACAAAACATAGTGATAGAGGTAGTACTTGGGTTTTTTTATAAAGGGGAGATGCTAAAGGAGAATAGCAAGACCTTTATAAGTCATAGTTCTAAACTTCCTAGCCCCAATTCTCTGAATAGTTATCTCATCATCTCTTGTTGCAACTTGATTTATAATATAATCTCTAAACTATTGGCTAAAAGAATCAAAATAGTTTTGAGATCACGTGTAAATATTGCTCGAGGTGCATTTTTGGAAAATAGATTGATCGGAGATAATGGCTTATTGACTCAAGAGTTGTCTAAAGGTACAATAGGAAATAGTCTCCAAGAAAATATGCTATTAAAGTTTTTTTCTCTAATGCTTATGATTCAATAAGCTAGAAATTTACCATACAGCTCCTAAAGGTATTTTACTTCCCAAAAAAGTTCATGAATTGGATTAACTTATATGTCAAGACTAGTTTATTTTCAATCATAGTGAATGGTGAACCTATAAATTTGTTTAAGGGAGAGAGAAGACTTAAATAAGGTCACCAATATTACCTTACCTTTTATTTTATGATTGGAAGTTGTTTCTAGATTATTAGAGTACAACATAAGATTAGATCCAAGCATCAAATGCCACAATAGATATAAGAAACTTGGAATGTTCTACTTATTCTTTATTGATGACCTACTTTTGTTCTCCAAAGACAACGATAAATCCCTGCTTACTTTCTTTCTAAAGCCCCGAAGCCTAGCTACTCGTGCTAAGAAGCTAACTTCGAGCTACCAGTAAGTATCCTTATGACATCTTTTTAACACTTTTAGAGATGCGTCTGGGTTGTCTCTAAATAGAAATAAAAGCCATATGCTACTCTCAACTAGTGAATAACATTTAGCCAGGTGATTAACCACAATATATGGCCTCCAAGTTAGGCAACCTCCATTTGTTCATCTTAGATTGCCTATCTCAACTAAAAGATTTTAATTTTAAGAGTGTCTCCCATTGATTAAGAGGATTCAAAAGAGGTTAAATAGCTTGTGTAACAAATTACTTTCTTATGTTGGAAGCTTCCTTATCAAATCAATGTTGACCTCTTTACAATTTTACTAGTCATCACATTTCGACTGACCAAAATAATTGAAATACTGTTGAGGAGATTCCTTTTAGCTGGATATTAAGAGGGTAGGTTTGATGCTAAAGTCAAGTTGGATCAGGTTTGCAAACCAACAAAGGAAGGAGGGCTGGGGATTACTCCAATCAATCTCAATAATAAAGTTTTTATGAGGGAAAAGGTTTATAGAGACTATTAGAGCATAAATATTCTCTGTGGGCTAAATGTGTACACACTTACTTTTTGAAAGGAAAGAGCTTGTGAGAGATTAGAAATAGAGAACTTAGTGAATCTTATGCATCTCTTCTTTAAGTATAATTTCTCTTCAACAATATGGAAAAATGTTTTTAACTTATTCCATCTACAAGTTCATTCTCAACTACATGAAGTTTCTAAAGTGGCTACAGAAAGAGAGGTATTACTCTAAGGACAATGTGAAGGTCTTCTTGATAGTTTTTAGTTCCTACCTCTACATGAGCTGGGATGAAAGAAAAACAAAATGCTTCTAAAGACTAGAAAGAACTAGAGAGAGTAAAAATGGAGTTGAAATTTTGTGTTAGAGAGCAGATAGCCATCCACAAGGAGTCAAGGACTCAGTGAATTGTAGTGATAGTATTGCCATATCTTAGAGAATTTAAGACTTTTTTCTTGTAGTTTACTTACTTTATAATCCCTTTGAACTAAAGTTTAGTGCCTAGTCCTTCAAGAATAGTCTTAAACTAATGGATGATACTCACTAAAAAGGAATATCAATTTTGGCCCGATTTTGGCCTGGGTTCAATGAGCCACGAATCAAAATTCTTCAGCCCCGCTGGGTCACGGGTCAAGTCGAAATGTCAAAATCGACGTCATTTTTAGAATATATATATATAAGATGGGTCGGGCTAGGTCTCTACAGGCTAGGTAGCCTGTGGCCAGATATCCCTATCACTAAGGCCTGTTTAAGCTAGTAAGGACTAAATACCCCGAGATATAGCATATATTGTTCCTAATTTCTGTCCCTCGTAAGGGAATTAATACTAATATTTACTTTTAAAGAATAATTGATTATTTAACAAAGAAAAATGATCAAATTAATAAAGAGTAGTCATTCTTTATTGGTGCATGTTAGGTTACAACCATGCCGCTAATCTAATATTTGTCATTATTCTCATCAAAAACACTTTGTATTATTTTTGGGTCTTTACCAGGTGGTGGCATATCGTTTGTCTTTGTCAAATGATGCTCGTGTTTATCCCACGTTCCATATTTCTTAGTATATGTTGCGATCCTTCTCATATGATTTACATATTACTACCTTAGTAGTTGACATTTTACGTTACTACTAGTAACGGGTTCAGATAACTTGCTTTTATTATTTTGTACTTAAATTTATTTGATAAGCATTTATCTATTTAATTTTTGTAGGTCTCATTTATTGAATAAATAAATGCTTATAAAATAAGATTGGCACAAAATAATGGATCAGACGATTTATTCCGACTGAGTAACTATCCTTGATCGTTATCCTGTCAGTCGATTTTGATTCAGTGGTCTTCTCTGATGCCTCCGATGTACGTTGGGAATATCTATACGAGCTACAAAAATATTATACGATGTGGATAAAGTTATCGAGGAGGAACTAAATTACTAATACGATAAAAGGATGATCAACTTGTGAAATAGAGAACAACAATACTTCGTGCTTCAAAAGGGGCATAGCTGCAAAACTGAAAACGACGACGTGTTAAAAAAAAAGGGTAAAAGGCCGAGTCATTTATGAGTCCAGATACTCTGTCTAATCTCAGTCATTTATTTTACAGGACCCACATAAATAAATAACTGGACACAATAAGAAACCGTAATATTGGACAGAAGATCTGAACTTGTAATTTATATAATCTCAATTAAATATAATAAAAAAGATAAGGTGAAAAAGTGCAAGGAAATTATTGGAATACAGTCGTAAACGATTCATAGCAGATCCTTGGGAAGATAATAATACGACTCTCCTCTTTGTTGGCCCTGCTTCTTTCTTCGTAAGCTTAGTGCTTTTTTTATTTAACCTAAACGCAATCACATCTCTTCACACAAGAGACGCATCCGACAGTTCAACGTAGTTGTCTTAAATGTAACTGTACATGTATTCAACTTCTTGTTCTTACGTTGCAATGTAAGAAAAGAAAATTTGCCAAGTATAGATGTTTGGTTCCATCTTTGATAGTGGAGGGTACGTGTTCTCAAATTTTGTCAATTATTTGAAAATTTTGCCAAGAAGCCTGTTGACGGATTAACTTCCTCTTACCACAGTGGCAAGGAGCAGACCTCTAAAATGTAAAATAAAAAAGTTTTCGAGTAGGAAAACAGGTATATCATCCTTTGCTAAACGTTGTTGTTGGAATGATCAACATGAAGGATTTTGTTTCTTGCTTATGGTAAAGAAAGCTACAAGCTAGCATTGACATATAAGCAAGACTCCTGCTGCTTTAGACTGTCCGCAACATGTGCGATGACTCCAGCTCCAGCATTGTGAAATCGTTCATTTTTCACCTAAAGGAACAATAAGACAAAAGTTGTCAAGAAATAATAGGCACACATACTGAAATTTGAAAGAAACTGAGTCGCACATGAATGTTGTTATGAGCAAAGAAGGGCCAAAATGCCGAGTGGAAGCTGACATCAACTTTTTTCCATCCTAATTGTTGCAAGCCCTGTATCATTTCCTCTGTTACAAAAAGGAATTCAGTCATTGCGTTTTGTCATAAATCTGAATGTGATTATAGTCAAAATCACCAGGTACCATCACACCTTCCATTATTTCATGATACTGCACTGTGTTTTGTGCATCGGGTTCATTTTGCGCTGCCTCCTTTGCTTTGGCAGCTTTTGGAGGAAATTTGGGACCTTCAGAGGATACTGGTGGACAATATTCGACGTCTACAACATGCTGGTAACCATTCAGGGATCGCTGAGGGGTCTGTCAGTTAAAATAAAGTCGACATTATGTACTATGTAATGTAATAGCTAATTACAGAGTAGGCTATTAATGTTCACACTTGAAACTATGTCCGCAGATTCTGCAACTTCTTATTTCTAGCTTTCATAAGCCACAAGAGCAGTTAGATGTAGAGCTAATGCACTAAATACAACATTGTGTATAAGGCGATTCTGTGTAAATTAACCCAACTCGCTTTACTTAGAATCAGGTTGTACAGTAATGGATGACAAGTCCAAAAAAGAATCCAGAAGCCTGAGTTTCAAACAATCAGCGATTTTTATGTCCAATGATCTTTCAAAATCATCAAGGACAGTCTAGTTTATTGAATAGCATTTCATCCCACGACACAATTAATGCTTTCCCTTATAGATACAGCCAATGAAATATAAACAGCAACAATCAGAGTTTGGGAGTTGCATCATTTTTCACCTTCACAAGTTCTTTCACTCTCCTAATGGATGACGTGCGCCAACCAACCATATCTAGCTCATGTCAAGGAAGCTTACTGACAGGATAACATAAATCACTGTACAAATATGGTTTATGCACGGTTGCATACAATCAAAAGATGTGGATAGCAGTTGGATACGATCATAAGAAACATTTGCATAAACAATGCGACATCTGAATGCACCAAGGGCTGACCTGCAAGTTAGTAAAGAAACAACCCTCAGAAGAGTGGTTAATAGTAAGCTATGGCTGCTTCATTAAATAATTGGAGCAAATGTTGCGTACTTACATAAACTGTCCATCTTCACAATCTGAAGTCATTCTAAGAAGAAGTGGCGGTTTGTTTGGTTGACCATCTGTCAGAAACAGTTGACTGCCTGTTTGGCCCACAAAAAAAGGAGCTAAAGGTGGAGCCAGTTTCTCTAAAAAGGATATGCCCAAGAGAAACGGAAGCTGAGATTTAAAATAATTATTAATTAGCAGATACCAAAGAAGGCGATGGTATGAGACTTCACTATAGTTAATGGTTATAAAGAATGACACTCGCAGTGAAAGAAGGGTGCAGCTCATCGAAGGGGGCTAGACTACTATTTTAGGTAGGACATAATAATAGGGATTTTAATCCCTTTATTATACTAGGAAATAAAAGATACAATCGTATTATAATTTTAGAATATTTTGTAAAATAATTCTACGACATAATTAGCTAATATCATCTTCATTACAGCCTTGATTCTTGCCATCCTTTTCTTGATTTTGTTTTGCCCTATCATTCTACTTTCCCCTTTCAGCTTGAGCACCCATGATTCCAATTGCCTATTATGTCTTCTTCCATAATGCTTGCCTGAGGATGCGTCCATACTATCACTCCATTCCTCAAGCACGAGCTTGTCCTCAAGCTCAAATTCGGGATAGAGTTGGCAAAATCCATCCAAAAGTTCCCAAGTGGCCTCAACAGGTAGCATACCATCCCATTGAACCAAAGTTTCTAAGGCATCACAGTTGAGGCGAGAATAGAGAATGTGGAGGAGAAGTAGGCTTCACATGTTCTTTCTTTCAAGGCAGTGACAGTATTGCAAAAGGTGGCTCACAAATTGAGGAGAGAAACATGGAAGACATCATATATGTTATTATAGGGAAGGAGCCCCAGTTGATAGGCGACCTGCCCAATGTGGCACTAAATCCTATAGGGTCAATAAAAAAGTTGTGTCAGTTTATGATTCCGAGATGACTTGCCAGAGAGAATTGTTTGTGCAGCATGTGGCACAAAATCCTATAAGGCCAATTGAAAAAGTTGTCAGTTTATGTTGCCGATGACTTGCCAGAGAGAATTGTTGGTGTAGCCTCAACAAAACCCACTGACTAGGATTGAAGGATACCTCCCTATGAGCCCTATCACATTGCCTCTTCATTCGAGCTTAGCCCTATCACATTGCCTCTTCATTCGAGCCTAGTGAAGCCGATTGTGAACCTCAGTTAATATTTGGTCACACTATTGTAAGGCATTCCCCACTACTGCCAACTTTGTTGTATCCTTAGTCTAAGAAAGGAGAGAACGATCCCTCCCATAAACCATTTGAAATGAAATGCGTAATATCATAGGCTATATCACGACAGTATTCAGCTTATGGAACCCAATGAACTCACGCTTTCGTGTGATCCCCTACAAACCAAAATAAACCTGACCAGAATTTACTTGAAAATATAGGCTTATGATCATTAGCAATGCACTCAGGGAGACCATGAAGATGAAAAATATGCTGATTTACCTTGTTAACCAACTTCTTCGGATTTGCTATCTGCTTGAGGGTCCTAGATGAAATTTCCATAATTTCCTTTTCATTGTATTGACCTTGTTGCATTAGTAAAATAGATGCTCCCAGGGCAGCCGTCACACCACCACCCATATCACTATTTTTAATCCTCAACTCAGATTCTTTTCTATCTCGGACTCTTATAGCATTAAACCTGGTAACATGATCAGTTACAACAACACCAACAACACCCAATGAAAGTCCCGCTAAAACGCACGATTTGGGGGAGGTCCGACAGTACGCAATCTTATCCCTACTTAATAGAGAGACTGTTTCCGATAGACCCACATGCAATGTGTCATGAATCAGTTCTACTAACAAGCTTCCGCTCAATATCCCTTGCACTATACTTTTCATTAGTTTCTTCCCCGAAATTTTCACTATCAACAGATTTTATGCTATTATCAAGCCATGTAGCTACAACAAAAAATTTTCACAATGCAACTAAGCTAGTTCGTATAACACCAACTAGTAGGAATCTTCTCAGATAACTTATGCCCAAGAAAACTGTTGAAATGGTCCTCACTATACTCTCCAGTGTACCAATTTTTTTTAAGTGCAACTCCTGCTAAAATGTTTACCATCCAAAGGCCAAGTGTGACCTTTATCATCTATTATAGCCCATGACACAACAGTTGATAAGTAATGTTCTTATCACACCAAAAACACTATTGACAGCCACCCGGGTAGAATCATTCATCCCTGTTAGGGCCCCCAATTTGAGCAGCATTGAAAGTTGGGGTGCCTGAACGTTCCCCCAATGCAGATTTTGGTCATGCAGGCACTGGTACCTTGCTGCTGCTGGTTTCCTGTTTGCATCTCTAGCTTGCCAAGCCTTCTTGAGTTTGGTACATACTGCCAACTGTAGCTGTCAGGCCACCAAGTGCTGCCTGATGCACAACTCTATGTACCTCCAACATATGCATCATCATCTCCAATATTTGGTTTATCTGATTGTTTGAATCTCCCGTGACTCCAGGCTCTAATACCAAGAAGTTGCAAGCCTTAGATAGGAATCTAGTCATGGGACGATTTTGTTTGAGTTTCCATGAGAACTTATGGTGAAAAGAGTGGTGGAAAATTGGAGGTCATTAAAGGGGGCTACCTAACTTGGACCCCAAAGGAATAGAGAGTTGCCTATATCAAGTTGATAAACTTCTCTCCTTCTTTCATCATGTTCAACTGTCTAAATAACAAGAATAGACTACTATTGATAGTGGTACATAATAATAGGGATTTTAATCCCTTTATTATAAAACATGACTAGGAAATAAAAGACATAATCATAATAGGATTTTAAAATATTTTGTAGAATAATTCTACAACATAATTAGTTCATATCATCTTCATTGCTTCCTTAATTTATGGGCTCTTGATTAGAGCCTTGAGTTTTTTCATCCTTGTTTTGATTTTTTTTCCCCCTATCATCCTCCTTTTCCTTTTAAGCTTGACCTCCCTTGCTCCACTTGCCTATTATGATGCTTGCTCCAGAATGCGTCTATAACAATATAATGGCATGGCAAGCAACGACCACAACTTACTGTTTTTGAAACTTATTTTTCATGGGCATTTTCACTTTAAAATCCACAAGAGGACAGTTTTACTGTTTCCTTTTTATGCGCTACTTATTACCATACTGTTAGTCCACCTAAGGCATTTTATCACTTAGGTGCAATATCTCTGGTAATTTAAATTAGAGTCTACACAAATCACAAAAATGGTGAAATCAATGCATGTATTTCACTATCCAATGAATAAACAAATATCAACCCTAAGAACCAGTCTGAAAATGCAATTCATGGAAGATAAGACAAAGGAATACATATTCTTCAAGTAAAAGGAATGCATATTATGTAATACTGAATCCTCAAGGGCCAAAAATATGCAAACAAGGAAACACCGTCCAAAACAAACCTGCTTTCTTCCTCTAACTCCAAGATGTGGGGTTGCCAAGGTAATAAAATTGATTGGCTCCAACCCAACAATCGTTCCTTGAGTTAAAGAAGCATCTTGTAGATCTTGCCGCTTTAAATTGTTATAATCGTCGTGTTTGCTAGAACTTGCAGCATGCTGTGTATAAAGGACAGCAATAGCATATCTTGCAAACAAGCCACCCAAAGAATGGGCTAAAAAGGAAATCTTCTTCAAGCTCTTTGTCTTCCGCACAACTTGCATGACCTATTTATAAATTTGTTAGAACAATAATTAGTCGGAAAGTCGATGATCATAAAATGGCCCACCCTTAATAAATCCATAAGCCATGTTAGATGCCCAAAGGAGAAATCTGCATGCATATGATGCCAAAGATTTCAATACTCACTTCTTCTGCTAGTCGCTTCCCAGCGCCATCAATCCCAGAGAAGGTTTTAGTGTAGCTATTGGATGAACTTGCTGCAAAAATCTAAATGTTAAAATTGATATAACCATAACCCTTTTTCAGTTAATATGCCAAAAATTGGGATTGTTAGCTTTAATGAGTAAGTTATTTGATTAGTTGTATATTTTTGTATATCCTAGAATTAATTGTATGATTGTATATATCCCTAATTTCTATGATATATTCTAGAATCTTTCTTGTATATTTTTCCTTTTAACCGATTCAAGACAACATAATAGAATTATTTTGCTTTACATGGTATCAGAGCCATCGACACTTTCTTTAGAAACTTCTGCCCATAACTTTGTTCTTCTGCAAGGGAAAGTAGCTACTGAAACCTAGCCAAGAAGCCATATCAGAAATCACTGCAACCAGTCTTCCATCTAATTTTACCAGTGGAGCCTCTCCATCAGACAACATTGTTGAACCTCACATGGGACTTACCAACCTTTCAAGCAATCTATCGTGTCAATGGGAAGAATTATCTAAAGTGGTCTCAACTTGTTAGGACATTCCTAAAGGGAAAAGGTAAGTCGAGCCATTTGTTAGGGACTGAACCAGCCAAAACTGATCATAGGTTTAAAGCATAGGATGAGTAAGATTCCATAGTTATGTTATGGCTATGGAACTCAATGAATCCTGAGATAGGTGACACCTGTATGTTTCTTGGTACAACTAAAGAGATTTGAGAGACAATTCAACAACCATAATATAAGGTTAATGATGCTGCCTGAGTTTATAAGATCAAAACTCAAATTTCAGCAACCAGACAAGGAATCCAATTAGTAACTAAGTATGCAAATCTCTTGCAAAGTCCATGGCAAGAATTAGATCACTACCAATGCATCAAAACGCAACGTGTAGAAGATGTTAGAACATTGAAACGATTTATGGAAAAAGATCAAATCTACAAATTCCTCATTGGTCTCAAAGTAGAAATTGATGTTGTGAGCATCCATGTGTTGACGAGAGATAATCTTCCATCCTTGAATGAGGCCATTGCTATGATTATAATTAAGGGAGAAGAAGTGTAAGGGGAAAATACATTCAACAGCAACAGAAGTATCTGTCTTAGTAGCTAAATCCACCAATTTGAAGGAGACAAATGTTGCATAAACTATAAAAGGCAATGGGCAGTCTCCTTCAACCAAGTCATTCAATAAAGACACTCTTACTGCACATACTACAAGGAGCAAGCCCAATACTCAAGAAAAAGATGGAGGGAAACAAGCACATATGGTGAGCTCATATATGGAAAATACAGAAATAACTCAAGATGGAGCCTAGGAGTTTGAGAAAATAGATATTGAAAAATTATGATTACTTTTGGATACATTTGAGAAACCATGTACACATTCATATTCATTGACCTTTTCAAGTATTTCCTCTCTTGTATTTTTAGTGCCTTGGAAAATAAATCTTCGACTATGTGGATAATTGACTTAGGAGCTACTCTGATTACATAATTGTTACGTACCCTAGAGTAGGATCTAGTCACTGGTCAAGACACCTCATTTTTCCTAGCCATGTACCTCTTCCAACACGAGGGAAAAACCTATCCTCGACAGAGTCTCGTCCTGCTACTGTCTTTCTCGTCTAGCTACTTTTTATATATATATAGAAGTTTGTTGACCCCTTTATTAACCATTGTAGCGTTTAAGTAGGCTTAAGGGATAAATTAACAACTCTAATTAGGACTCCTAATTAGGTAAAAAGTCTGAAAATAAAATCCCAACAAAAATAGGAAACATAATCTGTAAAAAAATCCTAAAATATGAAAGAAAATCAAACAAAACAAAATAAAAGTAGACTTGCTAATGAATAGCTTGTCAACAACTTTTCTCGCGCTACAATTAAACTTTCCACACAAAGGCATCCTCAACAATGACACATTCCTCTAAACATTTTGTTGCCTATACACCTTCATCTAGCCATAAAAAGACAACTATAGCTGATGAATCTGTTGCCATTGTAGCTGGACAAGGAGAAATTCAATTCATTGACTCTCTTATCCTAAAAGATGTCCTCCATGTTCCTAAATTATCTGCTAACATGATTTCAGTGTAGAAACTCAACAAAGACTTTAAATGTCTAGTTATTTTTTCCTCCCTCTTGCATGTTTCAGGAATAGGGCATGAAGGGGAGGATTGGACATGCTAGTGAAAGGAATAGCCTTTACTACCTAGAGAATAAAGAAGGTATAATAAACTCGAGGTTTTTCTTCCCACATCCTTTCTTCAGAGTCAGCTATGTCTAGTAAAGAAAAACTATGGCTTTATCATCGTCGTTTAAAACATCCTTCTTTTCATGTAATAAAGTCAATGTTTCCATCCATCTTTGATAAAATAGATGTTGAGCCTTTCTATTATGATGAATGTGAATTTGCAAAGCACAAACGTGCATTTTTTTCCAATAAGTAATAATAGAAGCCATACCCCTTTTTCTCTCATTAATAGTGATGTTTGGGTCCTTCTCCGGTTCTTAATGTTTCTGAGGTAAAATGGTTCCTATCTTTTTTGATGACTGTACAAGAATCACTTAGATCTACTTGTTGAAACACAGGTCAAATGTCAACACTTTTTTTTTTCCAAATTTTTATAAAATGATCAAAACTTAGTTTGATGCACAAATCAAAAGATTTCGTTCTGACAATGCCAAAGATTATTTCAATCAAACTTTGTCAAATTTCTTACATGGAAAAGATCATGAATCCTTGTGAGTTAATACTCCTCAATAAAATGGAGTTGTGGGGGAAATTTTGGTTTCATGGAAAAGCAAAAAACAGAATGTTCTTGCAAGATCAAGTGTGGAATCAAAATTAAGATAGATGACTTTAGGGGTTTGCAAGTTACTTTGGTTGAAAATGGTTCTTGATGAATTAAAAATTAAATGGAAAGGGCTGATGAAATTATAATGTGATAATAAGTCTACAATCAGCATTGCACACAATCCTGTTCAGCATGATAGAACTAAGCTTGTGGAAATGACAGATATTTTATAAGAGAGAAATTGGACAGCGGCCTGCATGTCCTTCATCTCATCAAAGGAGCAAATAGCTGATGTTTTAACAAAAGGACTGTCCAGGACAGCCTTAGAAGACTATTGGCAAGTTGTGAATGAAAGATTCATCAACTTGAGGGGGAGTGCGGTATTTACAAAGATTTTATGAGATAAGTTATTTCATTAGTTAGTTGTATACTTATATATATCCTAGGATATATTCTAGGGATTTTTTCTGTATATATTTCCTTGTAACCTATTCAAGAAAACAGAATAGAATTATTTTGTTTTATGGGGATTCACTTCCATTTTTACTTATCCTATTCATGGTTGAAATATGTATATGACGGTTCACAATGATTAGAACAAGACCCTTTCTTGCCAAGCACTACTTACACTTAACAAAGATCAGTAATTTGTTTTAAGTAATATCATTGTTGTTCCATGAAATGCATCTAATTTTTCTCAACCAGTAGCCCCTCCTTTTATTGCACACGGAAGATGTCGCAATTATCATAGTCTGTTTGATATTTTGTTTTAATCACAGTCACATCAACAGGGCGTAGCAAATAAACCATTTTGTGAATATTGAACTCCTAAAATTTATCACTAAGGATCGTACAAAATGTAGTAAATTATCTGGGTTGAATAAAAAATACCATATATTAGAAAGTTTTTTCCAAGACGCCTTTTCAACTCTGCTTGTACATATGTCCAGTCACTTGGGCTGCATTTTTGAGAGCACTAGTCAAACAAACCACAATTTTGGATAAAATCTCAAACAGAAACCACCACAACAAGCCATTAGTTAATCTAAAAATCATTTTCATGGCGAGTGCAGTACTTATTTGTTCCTCTGGATTTTTCTAAAGCCTAAAACATGTTGAACAAACTCCAGAAATGGATTACAGTGTAGCTGGAAGTTCAATTTTGGTGCATTATATATCAAACTGTCGTAGCTTAGTATGTATAAAACAACACAAGATGTCCATCCATCGGTCATTAAAAATGGTTGCAAGTGATTAAGCAATGACTATTCTTAAGGAAGAATCAGAACCAAATAGGATTTAAACCCTCATGATGCATCTGTCCAAGAGCAGCACAACTTGCAATAATTTGTGGAGAAGTTAATGCAGTAGATATGATATCTATGAGCTGTAATGTTCTCCAACACCACTGTCCTTCATTTGAAGCCAAAACAAAGGCCATAGATGTCTAATTCAATGGAGTAAAAGGAATGAATCAAACAAGAACTTGACGTGAAACAGAAGACATATATCCAACACATCATGGAACAAATCGATGGGTTATGGAACAACCAGCTTCAGGAAAGAATGTGCTTTGGCTATGTGAAATGGTAAAATATTAACCATACTCATTTCCCTTCCTGGTCTTGACTATATTAGTTATTTAATGTGTAAATATACAAGAGAAGTAGAAATACAATCAAGCAGCATATATCCTACCTAGCTAAGATGCCGTGGACAAGAACGAGAAGATGATCAGGTTCATTGCCACTCAAAGAACCACTGGATGATGCAAGATTTCCTCCAGTAGCTGTATTCATAGCTTGAGCTCTAAGGGTTTGATGTTTGCAAATGCTATTTGAACCTGCAAAAATATAATCATTTGTCCTAAAATTGAAGTTGATAGCATGTAATGCACAAGTTCATATACTTCAGAAAAAATTCAAACCATATCATTTGTTGGTATATCAATGAATGATGTACACAATTCAAAAACAATGCAAAAAGTAACCAAAATTGTTAAAAATGTATTCATTACAAACAATGACCACGGTGTGCAAAAGGCCATGTTAAGAAAAGCTGTTGGTAGCAAAGTGGTCATGGATAAATAATAAAAGATGAATCTTTTAACACTCAAAACTAACGGTAATATGGATGCAGTAGCATGAATACTACTGGTGCAGGCTGCTTAAGTGGGGTAGAAACTCTCAATGAATTCATGAACTTCAACAGTGATAAAACAAGTTCATTGACCTCCACTATGCCCTCCTTTAAGAATTGAGGGTGACATTGATCTGTCAGCATAATAGAGAAGGACATTTCAGTGCAACAGTGAAATGGCCATTTTTAGATATTGTTATGCAAGTTTTGTGTTGAACAGAGAACTTGAATGCCAAATTCAAGAGTATGAAGGATTAAATAGCAACTCTCGTAAAATGATCTAGGAAGCTTCAAGCTAAGCTAGCTGACTCCCACTGACCGAAACCGAATTCAGTTTCAAGAATTTCAACTTGCTTCCAAACGTAAAGTTCTTAAATGATCCGAAAGATTTCACTTGCTCCAAAAATCTTCACATATCCTGTCACTACACCCAATTATCAATCTACCTCTTATATGGACTCTAAAACCAAACATGCGTTCATTTAACCAAACGATTCACAATTTATTGGTGATATATAATTAAAAAAAATCTAAAACAACCTATCACCAGCAGTAACTCGAAGAGAAAAATCCAATCTTCCTCAAATCACAACTTTCTTCCAACAAACAAAAAGGAGTTTCCATTTAGTGCGACAAGGAAAAAAGATGATTACCGGGAGGAAAATGGAATCCCTGTGAGAAAGAACAAGAACATGAAGATGAAGACGAGGTGGAATTTAATGAAGCTCCATTCCTCACATTGCTGTTGGTGTTGTTAACATTATTACTGAATCTGCCAGAATAACTGCATCCAGGCTGTAATAAAGACGCTGCTGCCATCTCCATTTACACACGCAAGATATAATTGCATACACTGTACACGAAACAGGATGTGCGCAAAAATAGAGAGAGGAGAGATTGGGAGTTAAAAGTTCCTGAATTATCGAAGCTTTCAATACCATATGAATAGTATTTGGTTAGCTACTTCGAGGATCATTGGACTTGCGTGGGGTCCAAGGGGAGAATTAAGCCCTTCCCATTTAAATTGAGAACACAGCTCAGTTTTGATGCCTAAATTTAGCCTTTTGATTACCAGATGCTTAGACAAGTAAACATCCTGCACAATTGACTTGACAATGGTCAAACAAAACAACTGCAACGTCATTGTTGTACGACGTACTCTTCATTGACGAGCTTATATAGTAAATCCTACCAAACTATGCTAATAGTTTTTACTCCCTTCGATTTATAATAAGTGTCGTTTTAGATATATTTTAATTATTTAAAATAAGTGTTATTTTTGACTTTGTATGCATGTTTATAATTTTATTTTCAAAATTAACCTTTAATTTCTCTCTCATCTTAATTACACAGATCACAATTTCAAGGCAATTTAATAGCATGCAATTTCTCTCACATGCTAATTAATAAGAGTATATCTATAATTTCATTAGCTTTATTAATAAGCGTGCGTTTTTCTAAAACGACACTTATTATAAATCGAAGGCAGTAATTACAAGAGTAGTAGCCTATAGGATACGGTGGAATTTATTACAGATTTTTACATAAAAGTCAATAGTTTATTCATAAAAATAAGTTCTGCCCTAATTTTTGGAAAATTAATTGGGCAAATAAAACAATTCAAAATTTTACAAAGAATTTAGTAAATTTCACAAAATCTGATAAAATTTTATTTCTACCCAATCCTATCATGTAAAGGTTAATTAAAGTATTTATTATAATGAGACTAAAAAATGGCACGATTTATTATCAATATATTTTGTTATTAGTACTTTGGAGAGAGTAATTTTCTGACTTTTTTAAGAAAATATAGATTTAAATACTTATGCATATTGTTTTACTCTTTGTATCAATGTACCAATGTTGAGATAATATATTAAACTTGATATTGGGTTAAATTATAATACGGTACAGTATTGGTAGAATACTTTTTGAGTAATTTTTTAAATTATAAAATAGCCTCTCAGTTTTATAAAATTACAAAATATTCATCAATACAATTTTGTTCTAGTGACTAATATTGAATTCTGTTCATCCTTACATGACTTGGACCAAAAGGTTGAGTCCCAACCTCAAGGGCCCCCGGTCGCGGGCCTGACTACCGACGAAGGAGTGCATCACGGTCTGATTTCCAGCAGTCCCCTCACAGAACGGTTCATTTCTCCCGTTGCTGGTCCTTACATGACTTAAATATGGAAGATGTGGACGTGTGCGTGTGTGTATATATATATATATATATATATAGCCTCCGTACGAGAGCAAGTGTCGAAATTAGGTTGATTAGTATAGCTGCCGCCAGCTAGTAACTACAGCCGTAGTCATTGATTATTTTCACCCAAAACTTTCAACCATCACGACACCAGTGCCTTAGCTAGTAACTACAGCCGTAGTCATTGATTATTTTCACTTAAAACTTTCAACCATTACGACACCAGTGCCTTATGCAGGGTTTGGTTGATGTCTGTGTCGCTGGAGACGGATGATAAAGAACATAAAAATTTTATGTTTGGCAGTGTTTATTTATTGTCTTAATTTATTTTGGTTCCAACTTTAAAATATAGGGGTAGAAATTTTTTATTCATGTTAAGACTGTAGTAAGCAACTTTCAAAAATACTCTTCCTCTCAAATAAGTAATTTTTTATTCTTAATTATATGATTAAACTCATCATCATCGTCATAATCCTCATCATCATCATTATTATTATTTATTTATTTATTTATTTATTATTATTATTATTATTATTATTTATAAATTTTATTATTATTATTAATTTTATTATACGAAATTAATTATATTATTATTAATTATTAATTATTGTTATTATTATTATTAATTATTTTATAAATTTTCTACATAATATTATTCTTTTTATT
>JANIPN010000002.1:41332828-41346921 GCA_027478595.1 Erythroxylum anguifugum
TTGGCTCTAATGGAAGCCCTCATCTTCTTCCATCTTTTTCCTTCATGAATCAACTTAAAATCACTCTTAAAATCTAACAAAATCGAAACCCTAGAATCTCTTTTCTTCTTTCCCCTTTTTTCCACCGAGAGCTCTCACTCTTCTCTCTTCTTTCTTTTATTTCTCTTCTATTTTTTTTTCTAAGTCCCACGACAGCTCTCTTCGTCTTCTATTTAAACAAAACACCACTTTACTTATTTACCAACTTGCTATTAATGAATGAGAAAAGATCCTTATGCCCTTACATCTAAGCCTTATAACTTAAAACCTTAAGTGATCTTCCAATTTTGCCCTCCTTTTTGCCTTAAAAACTGACATCTTAGCTCTTTATTTCGATCCGGTAAATGAAACAATTTGATAAAACTTCCTTCTAGAAAAATATTCCTCATTGTCTTACATTTCTAACGACACCAAAATCACTCAATTCAGTTCAACAATGGAGAAGTTATGGCCAAAAGACGTTCAGACCATTACAAAATCGAGACTGAACACTACACCTAACTTCAATTCAAAAATTGAAAGTCTTATAGGCTAAATTATCTTTCGGATCCTTCAGAACATTTGTAACCCCATTCTCTAGTTTAATTAGCTACAAGAATCAGATCGATCGGAGCTTTATAGCTCAAGATATCTCTAAAATACTTTCAGACCATTACAAAATCGAGACTGAACACTACACCTAATTTCAATTCAGAAATTGAAAGTCTTAGAGGCTAAATTGCCATTCGGCTTCTTCAGATAATATGTAGATCCATGTCGCTATTTTAATTAGCAACAAGAATCAGATCGATCGGAGCTCTATAGCTCAAGATATCACCAAAATACTGAACAATGTTCAGGAAAATATCCAGCTTATTACTCTTCTAATCCATCATCCATTCAATTCAGAAATTGAAAGCCTTAGAGGCTAAATTGTCATTCGGCTTCTTCAGATAACTTGTAGATCCATGTCTCTAGTTTAATTAGGAACAAGAATCAGATCGATCGAAGCTTTATAGCTCAAGATATCACCAAAATACTGAACCATGTTCAAAAAAATATCCAGCTCATACTCTTCTAATCGATCATCCATTCAATTCAGAAATTGAAAATCTTAGAGGCTAAATTGCAGTTCGGCTTCTTCAGATAACTTGTAGATCCATGTCTCTAGTTTAATTAGCAACAAGAATCAGATTGATCGGAGCTCTATAGCTCAAGATATCACCAAAATACTGAACCATGTTCAGAAAAATATCTAGCTCATACTCTTTAATCGATCATCCCACTTTGAGTCGGTCGATCTTTCTGAGTTAAAACTAAAAAATCATATACTTGGTATGAAAAGATAGAGGGATGTCTTAGGAATCCAACGCTTCAAAAATCAGATCGATCGAATATCGGACGAAAACGTTATGGCCAAATGAATGGAGGGAGGGAGGGAGGTCTGCCAAAAATGAGCTGAGCAAAATGTCGGACCCCGCCCCCGGAGGCCGACTGCCCCGGGAGGTGAACCCCAATGAGGCCCATTCCCGGGACATCTTGACTTGCCTTGACATCTTTAACTTGAATTTTATACCATCTCACTTTGGTGGTGAGTTTACATTGATTAGGACTTGAATCTTGGCTACACTTTAAAAATGTTAAAAATTGCCCTTTAAAGCCATGTCCGTTAAACGGACATGAATGGGACTTGTATGCCTTTTTTCCCGAGAATGTTCGTTAAACGAACATGTGTGTCCGTTAAGCGGACATGAAGTGCTAAAATGGCACTATTTCTCCCGAGCCTATCCGTTAAACGGACAGGCGTGTCCGTTTGACGGACACAAGGCGAACAGGCGCGCAAGCGCTCGGCTGAGTCGAGCGACCCTCGCCTGACCGACCTACAAACTTCTAACACTCATAACTTTTGACTCAGAACTTCAAATTTTACAAACTTGGTACCGATGGAAAGATAAAGGACAGATCTACCATTTTCACGCAGGACTCAAAAGCAATTTCAGTCTCTAAAGGGGTCAAAAGTTCACTCAAAGATGACCGATCGACAACTCCTCATAAATAGTTCCCAAAACTTGTAAACATCATAACTTTTGATCCCGAACTCTAAATTTGACAATTTTAGTATCAATAGAAAGCTCAAAGGAAGATCTACAACTTCCATGAAGGACAGAAAAATCAATTTGACCTCTAAGGGAGTCAAAAACTACTTCAAATGTTCTGTCCACTAATGATCATACCAAAACAGCAACACAACTTCCATAAGTCATAACTTCCTATTCCATTGTCCAAAAATTTCATGCTTTACATCAATGAAAAGATAAAAACATAATCTACCATTCTCATGAAGACCCTATGAACAAATTCTACCTTAATGAGGGTCAAAAACTCAATCAAAACTTCTGTTCTGGAAAATCAATTCTAAATAACATCAAGACTTCAAACGATCATAACTTCTAGCCCTGATATCAAAAAATTGCATACTTTATAGCATTAGAAAGCTAGAAACATACGCTATAACTTTCATTAAGATCATTTTATCAAATTCTGCCTAAATCAAGCCAAAAAAATTTCCAAGGTTTCAGATCAAAGTTGCCACTTTCTGCTACTATTCATCGTCAAAATTTCAAATTTTCAATTCTCTAAAATTTAACACTTTCACTAATCATTTCTTGCTTTTCAACTTCCATTCAAATCAAATTAATCACTATAATTATCATGGTATCCTTACCCACACAAATTTTATTCAAAATTTCCAAGTCATCAAAAACCAAAATCCACTTCTTTTCACATCATTTCATTTAACTCAAAAACACCCACAACACATACATACTCAAAAACACCCATTTAATTTCATTTAATAAATCAAATCTCCAATAAAAGTTTGAGGTCTGACACTTCTTCCTTTGCCACCTTTGACACTAAAATGTACTCTGCCTCAGTTGTTGAATCCACAATAGTTGGTTGTTTGAAACTTTTCCAAATTACCGCTTCACCATTTATTGTGAAGATGTACGTAACTGTGATCTACTATCATCGGATCTGACTGAAAACTAGCATTTGAATATCCTTGAACTCTCAGTTCTGGTTCTCAATAGACCAAGCAAACATCTTTAGTTCTTCTCAAATACTTTAAGATGTTTTTCACAACTATCAAGAAACACTCACCTAGATTGGCTTAAAACCTACTCCTTATACTCAAAGCATAAGAGACATCTAGTCTAGTATATAGCATCACATACATGATTGATCCAATTGTGGAAGCATATGGAATACAATCCATTTTTTTTCTCTTTCCTTTTATGTCTTTAGACATATACTCTATGAGAGAGAAATCTCATACGACGTGGGTAAGAATCAGCTATTGGAATTCTCAATGCTAAACCTCTTTAGAACTTTGTCTATGTACGTAGATTAAGATAACCAAAACAACCTTTTTGATCTATCTCTATAGGTCTTTATTCCCAAAATATTGGTTGTTTATCCCATATCCTTTATGGAGAAGTTCTTAGATAACTAAATCTTTATGGACTAAAGCATAGGGATTTCTTTTCCAATTAGCGATATGTCATCCACATATAGCACTAAGAAAATGATTGCAGTCCCACTAACCTTCTTATAGACACATGGTCCATCCAAATTTTTTTATAAAATCAAATTCTTTAATTGTTTCATCACAACAGATGTTCCAACTCCGTAACGCTTGCTTAAGTCCATAAATGGACTATTGCAACTTGTATACTTAATTACGAAATATCTTGGATTCAAAACCTTTGGGTTACATCATATACACAACCTCTTGCAAATTCCTATTAAGAAATGCAGTTTTGACAACCATTTGCTAGATCTCGTAATCATGACATGCAGCTATAGCCAATAAGATCCTTATGGATTTTAGCATAGGTACCAGCAAAAAGGTTTCATCAAAATCAACTCTTTGTTTTTGTTTGTAACCTTTAGCCATTAACTTTGCTTTGTACGTATGTACATTACCATTCATGTCAGTTTTTCTCTTAAAAACCCACTTGCATCTAATAGGTACAATATCATCAGGCGCATCCGCCAAAATCTATACTTGGTTAGTGTACATGGATTCCATTTCAAATCTCATAGCTTCATGCCATTTTAAAGAATCAATATCAAGCACTGCTTCTTTAAAATTAGTAGCCTTATCATGTATGAATGATTCATTATCCTTTCCCTGTTTGATATCTAGATCTAATCTAGTGGGGGGATGACATATCCTACTAATGTGTCACGGACTATGTGTCTTTTCAACTCTTGGTTGTACATCATATGTATCAACTTGAGGTTCTTGTTCCACCTTGATGTCAATTTGTGGCTTTTGAACTTCACAAAGTTCTACCTCCCAATGCTTTCTTTGAGGAAAAATTCTCTTTATAAAAATATAGCATGTCTTGAGATAAACACCATTTGCTTAAGGGGATGGTAAAATTGATATCTAAAACTATCCTTCAGATACCCTACAAATTTGCATTTATTCATAAGTAGCAACAAAATATAGTAATTCCCACATGAGATACCTTGGTAATCTCAAGTCTAAGGATAAATTATATAACCATCATTATAAGGAAATCAATAGACACATAAGTAATATTCCATTTGGGATTCTATAGTCGAGTCAGTTCTATGACTTATTTTTTAATAATCACCTACACATTAGTTTTAAGTAACTTCATACTTTAATTTATGAGATCAATTAATTTCTTCATAAGAAAGAAACATAATGTATGCTAGCTTTACCATTTCAACAATATCTCGTCTAGATGAAAATGCAACTAGGAATATTTAGAAATAATACGTAAATTTAAATTAAATCTCACAATTATGATCTCATCACAATTTCAATTACATAGTAATTATTCTTGGGATTTTATCTTCAGTATTAAGACATCAAATGTAATTAACTTAATACATAAAGATAAAGAATGCCTTTATTAATTAAATAATAATGTCATGTATAAAATTGCATTCAAATGATTAGTTGTAAAGACATAAACTAACATTCTACTCATTATACATCCTCCTCTTCCTCGACAAACTCTACTAAATTTAAGGCTATAGATGTACATCTCAGATTTTCTTTCTCTATACTCTTATATGCAAATTCCACCAATTTTCCTAACTTTATTCTTTATATAGTCTATAAAACTTGAGCTAGTCTCTATTCCAACTAAACCTTTATTGTCCTTTGTAAAAATAAGGTAATTAGCTTCTCAACCCTAATCCTTCTAACTGGAATTCTCTTCTTTCTGTATAGTAAGAGGTGTTATCTGTTTTAACCACGAACAAAGTCTACCTCTAACTATTGGAATCCCTTCTTCTACTAAATTCTGTCATTCATCTCTTCCTTATTTAGGAGAGTTGAGTATATCAAACTTCCCTCTATAATTCCCTCCATTTCTACCCTAAAACCTCTAAAATCACTGTCAAAGAGTAGGGATCAGTCAGTTAAAGGGATAGATAGTTATACCCTTCTTATCAGTCTTCTTAGAAAAGACAAGTACTTCTTCAATTAACAACTCTTTCAAGAAACTAGAATATCAACCCAACCTTATATATATTATCTTGAAATTATGGTGTCCCTCTAATGATTCCTTTTTTTTTTCCTTTTAGGCATGTCTCAATTTCAATTAAAGAATTTTTTTATAATTAGACTGCCCGTGGTTATGGAAGAATTTGTTTATTTAGTGGAGGAAAATTATGGTCTAAACTTTAACACTTTTATATTCTTTTCTTATTCAGAACTGATAAACAATTATGCTTCTTCTAGGAATCCCATCTCTAAAAAAGAACATATTAAGTTCATCTTGGTTCTGTTGAATCAGTTTGTTTTCTGCCCTATAAATAACAAACGTAGTACGTAATTCCTTATCTTTTATGGATCAACAAGGCAAATTCTTCACTTTTGGTTCTATTTTATTAGGATTCTTTTACAGGATTTTAGGGATATGTCTGTCTCACTTTCATTGTTAGAGGATTAACCTATATGTATGGTTCATTCAACTCAGGAACCTTATTTATTTCCCAAAGCTCAAGGATAAGGAAGGCCTTCCTTCTACTAATATTAGATTTCCAAATTTCCTTGGCTTTCATCTATTTGCTAGTTTAGTTAGCAAGTCTTCCAAGGTGTGTTTAGTTTTTTTTTTATTTTCTTTGAAGTCTAGGTTAATGGACCAACTTAATCATATTTGAGGATTTCTTTAAGAGGCCTTATTGGCTAAATCTTTGAAACTTTTGAATCTTTCTATGTAATTGTTTACCAAAAACTTCTCCTAGCCCATACCTCCTCCTAGCCTTTCTTTTGAGCTAAAATCTGGAGATGTCAAAAGTTTCCCTAAGCTAAAAATTACTAAAGTCACATTACTAGAGGTAAAGTAGAGATTCCTTTTATTCCTTATGAAGATTTACTAGAATCTTGACAAATTCTTCCATGTCTCACAAGCATGAGATGTCCGGACAGTAATTTTGTCCTTAGAGGAAGCCTTCGACCCGAGCTTTTTAAAACTTTCTCCTAACACTCCTTCTAGTTTTATGCAAATTTTTAGTTTTGAAGAGTTCTTGAGGGTTAAAGAGTCTCTAAAGATTACTATGTAATAAGAGCTTCAATTCTTAACTGAAATTCGACATTTTTTTCTTAAGTATGTTATCCTACATTGATTTTGTAACTCAGTCATCTACTATTAGAGGAATTTTAAGCAACGATAAAAAAGTTTTCTGTTCTCTTAAAAAGTCTTACCCTTACCAAGTTGTTTATTCTAAAAAGTTATGCCTCTCACAAACATGCTAAATGGATTATGATGCAAAAGCGACTAAGGTTCATCAGTTGAAGAATGAAGTTGACTCTTTAGAGAATCAAGATACTGAGCATGAGAGAGTAATTAAATTGAATAAAGATAAATAAGAATCTCTAAAGCAAGATGGTAAGCGGCTTAACCAGGGATTCAATGAGGTCAAACAGACAATTAAGGAGCTAGGAAAATCATTAATGTTGTAAAAGGATTAAGTCAGCCTCTGTTAGCAACAAGTTCAAGAAGCCAAAGAATACCAAGTCTTTTGTATCAATCAATGGGGCAAGTATGGATTTTCGACCTAAACCAACTTTAAACTATATTTTTTAATTTTTTTGACTATTGTTTTTTTTAGATTTTGAACTTTATTTATTAATGTTTATTTTGATTTATCATTATTTTATTTTGAGAATTCACTCTTGTTCCTTTATCCCAGGACTTTAAAAAAAAGTAAGGACATATGGTTTTAAATACTTCCCATTGATAAACCGACTGTGAGATTCACCTTCTAGACTAGATAACTATTAGGCATTATTGTTTAAAACTCTATGAATTCGAAATAGCCATCCTAATTTGGAGACCAGTTCCCTCATTCTCTATCTTTTGTTGAAGGAGGTAGGATCAAATTTCACTCTAGATCCCCTTCTTAAAATTCCTTCCTATGAATTCTTTTGCTTTAGAATTTTAGCACCTTCTCCTTTTGAAAATTTATGTTATTTAAGGCCTAAAGTTGCACTTCTTCTAAGTCTTTAGTTCCATTAATATTGCTTATGAATAGTTGGATATTTTAAAAGCTTTTTGTTTGGCCACTATTAAGAATGAGATTACCACTTCCATAGGAACAATGACATCATGAGAATAGGTTAAATGAATAGGTTAACTCTTGTAGTAGAGCGTTTAGAAGTACGATATGGCCATAATGTCTCATATAGAATTCGATGCCATTCTTTAACATTATCCTCTAACATTTTTTTAAATTTCAATGATTACTTTGTTTGATGCTTCGACTTGATCTTTAGCTTGAGCATAATATAGGTTTGAATTCAACAATTGTATACCGTAATCTTTAGCAAAATTCTGACTTCTTAGCTAGTAAACACGGTTCCTTGGTCACGTGCTATCGATTAAGGAATTCCACATTGATGAATAATTTATTCTTTAATGAATTTTACTGAATCATCTTGATCAACCTTCTTCAAAGGCTATGCTTCCCCCATTTAGGAAAATAATATATGGAAAATATTATGAAATTATGGCCTTTATAAGAGGGTGGATATATCTTTCCAATAAGATCAATGGCTCAAACCCGAAATGGTCATAGTTCAATTATATAATGTCACTTGGAAGTAGGAATTTGCTGAATTCTTTCATATATTTGACATTGTTGATAGCTAATGGCATAAGGTATACAATCGTTCAAAATCAACGGTAAATAGTAACCATATCATTGTGTAAGTCATCTCTTCTTCATTCCAAACTAATATGCCTTATATAGCACCTTATAAAGTTGTCTCACAATTGATAAGGCCTCAAACATCCTAAACACATTAAAAGAAGTCTGTCATTTCTCTATCAGAAAAAGACTCCTTTGATCACAAAATTAAGTGCCTATAGTTTAATTCTTATAGTCATTTTTTTTCAAATTTTTCCAGGAAGCTTCTAATTTCTGCCCTCCAATTTTGAGCGACTTCTTTATCAATATTAAAAATCCCTAGAGAAATCCCTTATTTATAGATATATGGATAGGATTTTTTTTTTGCACAACAAAACATTTATAAACCAATTCTTTAGATATTTTCAACTCAAATGCAATTTGTGAAAGTTTATTTGCCTCCTAATTCTCTCCTCGAGGAATATACTAAAGTTATAATTCATTAAAGAAATGTAACTATTAAACAATGACAGTATAATAAGGTGACAAATTTAAACTCATACATATAGCTCCAAGATCAACTAGAAGTTTTAGTGCAATTATCAAGCCTTCATACCTAGCCTAATCATTAGTGCACAAGAATCCATCTTAAGGAAGAGAAGAGTCTTTGTCCCATTTGGTGTAGTTATGACTACCTTAACGCCAACTAACTTCCTTGTGCTAAAACCATCAAATATTAATTCCCTCATCTTTTTTCGATAACTATGAATCAAATGCCCTGTATCCTCTTATACTTCAATTGTGGGATGGCTTGTGTTAGACCCCTAAGTCCAGACTGCGGGATCACGCAAATGTTGGCAAGCCTTGGCCAATACTTGGCACGCAGGTCAGCATAAGGAAGGCGTGTTGACGAGGGAATAAGACAAAGTCTTGCCAATTGGCGAGCAAAACCTGAGGAACTTGCGAAGTAGGCGAGGGATGCGGGAAGTATCTGCAAAGATCTCAAGACTAGGCGAGATTCGATATGCGTGGGCACGTGTTGGCGCGCATTGGCAAAAATCTTCGACGAGATGTGAGATTCGGATGCGAGGCTGCACGAAGTTGTCGAACTAAGTCATGCGAAACCCGAGGGTGCGTAAGAATGCGCAAAGGTATGCGAGACCTGCGAGGATGCGTGAAGGTATACAAGCACGGTGAGGCACATAAGCACTTGACTTCGGCGAGGCAAGTCGAAGATATGTGAAATATGCGAGGTTTTATACTAATTCAGATTATGACTTGTACTCAGTCATGGAGGGATGAAACTACACCATAAATGAGCTTGATCATAGAAGATGGACTTGTCCATGGACGTGCATTGACGAACTTATGTGCGGATAGGCCATAGTGAAAACATATCAGCAGTGACGTAACAACTGTGGATGATGTAGCACATGATGATATGGTGGATAAAATCACAGTGGATGAACATCATCTTTAAGAGATGAAGATCACGTGGAAGGATCATCTGAAGATAGAGGAGATATTCGTGGATATGGATAATCATTCTTAGATAGGGTAATCTTATAAATGTGATATAACTTAATCCTATTAGATAGGATAAGATTGTGATCTTAGCTAGTAAAGTTCTATTAGGACTCCTAGTCATCTGGAGGAGCCTATAAATAGCTCATTACAGTTGAGACCTATTCATTCACTCATCTTGAGAGAAATCACTCAAAGGAGAGAGCTTTGAGAGTTGAGAGCTTTTGGGGGAGTTCTCATTGTAAGGGATTCGAGTAGGGAGTTCCTTGTAAGGGCTTCGAGCAGGGAGTTCCTTGAGTGCTTTGAGGAGGAGGTACTTATGTCTTTTGTTAACATTTTGTTGAGGTAATGAAAGAGTAGCTTCAGCTATATTTAAATCTCTTTTTGCTTTCTTTACTATGTTACACTTGTGTTCTTTATGTGTGTGAGAGAAACACTTTAAATACTTGTGTGCGCGTGAGGTGTTCAAGGGCTAACGGAATTTTTCGGCAACATTCATGTGAGAAGGCTAAATCTTGCTTAAACGGACCTAAGTGGGATTGCCGCAAAAAGGTGGGCGCGACTTGTTGCAGAAGTTCGAGTCCAAAGAAAACCTATGTGACAACTTGATATAAAAGTTAGTTAGCACATAAACTTTATTGATTTTTTTAGGTAATATACCAAGTTGAACCTTATAAAAGTCATAACTAATTTTCCAATATTCCCTTATATGATTGGATTATTCAATATATATTTCATTAAGTTAGTATGCAAAACCACAAAAACTTTATTTTGTAACAAATAATGCCTTAATTTTGAATAAACAAAGTATAACGCTAATGTGAGTGTTAATGTTTTTAGATATATTTTTGGCACTTTGAGTTCTCGGTTTAGTAGTTTAGTTTAGTTTCAACTTGATGTTTTGTTAATTGTGAAGGGACAGGGGAGCAAGATGAGAAAAGTAGGTGAAAGAAACAAGGAAAGAGGTATTTGGTGCGATCGTAAGGAATAATAGTGCGATCGCGAGAGTGTCTAGTGAGATCACACTCGGGATTTTTGTCCAAGAGCTAGGCTATTTGCACACTGGTGCGATCTTGAGGGTCGTGGTGCGATCGCACTTCGTAACTTCAAGGGTACTATCGTCATTTCATCAAATTTTTAAATGAAAGGTGGGCAATTAGAAGAAGTTTACAACGTGCAAGAACGTGGGGAGGAGTTGTTACGATCCATTGGAGTTGGAGAGTCATGAGGAAATTAATGAATTCCTTTCCCAGTGAGGAAAAGTATAAAAAGAGGAAGAAAGGAACGAAGAGAGGGGAGAAGAAGAAGGAAGAACAAGGAAGAGAAAATAGGAGCTCTGTGAAGCTTGTAATCTAGGGCATAAGAACATTTGTTTTCATCTTTTCAATTTGCTTATGATGTGTGTTTTCTAGTTTCCTTATTTCAAAGGTTGTTTCACGCTCTAGGGTGAATCTTGTTTTCTAAACTTCTGCTATGTATGGTTTGCGGTTCTTATGAATAGTTCTTATTTGACCTTAACGAGAGTTGAGTTCTTCTTTAAAATCATACAAAAACAACTTGCATGCTAAGAGATTAGTGTCTAAGTTTTATTCCTCAAAGGTTATGCAGATCATCTCTATTTTATTTATATATGAATTGAGAAATTTGCATTATGATAAAACAGAGTAGGTAATTCAAACTTGAGAGAGAAGAATTACTTCTAAAGAAACTTGGGGTAGCAAAATAATAGGATCATATTTACTTTAGCAGGAGTTGATAACAATTTTTGGAACTTTAATCTTGTGAATTCGTAAAAGCAATTCCTCTTCTTAAAGATTTAGTTTTGTTCTGAAAGTTTAAACGTAATTGATTTATTTGATCCCTTTTAATTTCTAAATCTTCTTATTATTAATTTAAGCAATCTGGAAAGAATTGATTGGTGCTTAGTATAAATCCTCATAGGAAGGATAACCGTACTACAATAACCTATACGCTTGTGGTCGGGGTCCGAGTGTGTTTTATTTTATAACTTGTCAAGTTTTTTATGCCAAACATAACTTAATGATAGGAACATAGATCTTTTTTGCAAGCATGAGAATTTTTGCTAAAATAAATATATTGCTCATAGTTACCTCATTACTTTGAGCTAATAAACACCCAATAGATTCTTTTGTAGTAGAAATATACAAATTTAACATAATTTCTTTTTGAGTTGGAATCAACACTGGAGGTTTAGTTAGGTATTCCTTGATATTGTCAAATGTCTTCTAATGCCCTTTCTCCTAATAGAATTCCTCAAAATTGATAGGGCTCACATTGGAGATTCCTCGAACTAGATTAGCAATGAACCTCCATACGGAGTTCAACTAGCCTAGAAATCTCTGAAGTTTTTTTTTCTTATTTTGAGGTAGTTTTGCTTCAAAAATGGCTCTTGATTTATTTATATCTAGTTTAATTTCTTTATTGTGAACTAAAAACTCTAAAAAGTTTCTTACTTTTACCCTAAAAACACACTTTAGGGGGTTTAACTCCAGTTTGTGCATTCTCGTCTTATGAAAGGCTTCTTGCAAATCTTGGATATGATTTGCACTATTTTTTATTTCACAACAACAACATCTATGTGAGCTTCTAATATGCAATCTATTAAATCGTGAAAAATACCATTCATAGCCTTTTTTGGCTCTTAAATTCTTTAATCCCAAAGGAATTACTACCCATTTGAATGTCCCTTTAACTATGGACATCGAATAGTCATTTTGGAAGTATCACTTTCAACTATAAAGATTTAATTATAACTAGAAAAATAATCCATAAAAGAAAACAAAGGATGTCCATTATTGTATCTATCAAAGAATCTACAATTGGCATCATGTATACATCCTTAGCAATGGCTATATTTAAATCCTTAAAGTTGACAAATAGTTCCATTTTTCTTAACTACATATACAACATTATTTAGCCACTTAGTATATGTAGCTGGTCTAATGAAACTACCGTTAAACTACTGCTTAGGGGGTTGGCGATGAGGGCAAAATTTTGAATTTATCATAAATATATATATTCCACTAGCCTTGTACTTAACTTTATTAAATGAAACAGTCTTTTAATCCCTTCAAGCACTTTGCTAATTCCAATTTTATTCTTTGATCTAAATCTTTGCTAATAAAGACTCTACAAATTCTCCTGAATTACCTATATTCACTTCTTTTAATAGTTCTTAGTTTTGGCTCCTGGAATCATCAAACTTTCTAGGAGAAAATTTTAAATATTAGACATAATTTTCCTTTATTTGTAGTTCTTTTTCTTCTTCTTCTTTAAATACTAATTTTGCATTTTCACATGTCTCCACTTCCTCAAAATTTCACATGTCTTCACATTCTTCATTTGTATTATTTTAATTGGTATAATATTTACTACAGACCTATTATGACAAAAACTCTTGAAGTTGATCTACCATTGACATGGGATTTAATATATAAAGGTCTTATATGTTATTTCATAGTATCAACTGATTTTTCTAGCACCACTTTTTTGGAATTCCTAGTCCCATCGCCAATACTGATAATTTGTATTTTCCTTTCATAGGATGGTTTCCACCTTCTTTACATAAGATTTACTAAATGAAGAAGGGAGTTTTATGGAAGAAACAACACATGATACCTAAATGAAAGTTTCTTTAATTGTAAGGAATTAACTAGAATCCTTATCTTGACTCTAAAAAAAAGCTGACTTTATGTGAAATCTAGGATTACTTTTTTGTCTAGCTTCACTTCTCACTGATGATTTCTACTTGTCCTGTCATGTTATTAGGGTTTGTAGTACTCTCTTTAATGAAGGCATGTCTTATAAAGGATGGCTTTGTTGAAGTTGATTTTTTCAATGGTAAAGGATTGCTTCTTTCAATCTTGGTAGTAGACCTTTATCACTGAAGCCTTCTCTTTTGATTTTGAGTTAAAGATATTGGATTTTATGGATGCCTTACTTGTTACCACTATCGAGATGGCAGCACCCGTAGTGGTATTATAAATCGATGCACTGTAAACTTAGGATTCGAGGATCATATCTTTGTATAAAGACTTCGGTGAAATACGTTTGATGATTTTGTCGTGAAATTTCTACTTTATGATGAATTCTAAGAAATTTTAGTATGTAAATTATAGTTAGGAAAAAATAACACTCACACCTAAATTCAATGTTGATGCCAAACAATCTTCCACAATCTTTAGCTTCTTTTCGGTATCTAGCAATAAGTGTAGATCAAAGTCAGTGGCATTAATGGTTGCAAATGGTAGGTTCATCTATAAGCATAGTTTGGTCTGTAAGTGTAAGTCGACTTGTACACTTCGGTAACTCGACTTACACGTATTCAGTACCGATAAGTCGACTTGTACATT
>JANIPN010000002.1:41363084-41378408 GCA_027478595.1 Erythroxylum anguifugum
AAACTGATAAATTAATATATTTAATTAATTTCACAGGGCAATATTACTGCGCATTTGCGCAGTGTTACTCTGCTAGTTGTCTCTTAATTAGGAGCATAACGACTATGTTGCAAAATTGTGATTTTACTTTAACTCGGGCTAACTTCGTAAAACTTGGTAACCAACATTTACATATAGAATAAAATTGTACTTCATAAGTTTAAGACCAGGAGTTAAAAGTCCTTGGCGACTCTCCAACAAATAAATTAAAATTCATATGAGAATAATTCAAGTTACTCTCTCACGATGATGAGCATAACGCAAATGTGAAATCATATCAAACGACTTTCTTACAAAACCAAGACTAAATAATTTAGAAGATTTGTGGAGAGCAAATATGACTAAATTAAAACTTGCTTAATTAAATTTTATACCACATTTTTTGTTTGTAGGAATTTCAAAAACAAAATTTTATATTTATATTGTGACAAAAATAAAGGTGGAATATCAAAAAATTGTTAACAAAATTAAAAATAAGTTTTAATTATTTATGAGACAGGTATAAATTATTAAAGTAAGATATATGAGAAGGAAAAAAATAATTTAGTCCGGCCACAATGAAAGTATCTTGGGATCATTTTTTCATTGTAACAAATTACGTATTGTACTAGTTGGTACTGGTACGGTATGTATCGTATTGGCCAAAAAACGGTACAAAATAGGATATTTTGGTACTAGATTCAAATATCAACCTATTTCACCTAATACTTGCCGATGCTGCCATTATTTAGAGTACTAACTATATACTGTTTGGTACCGAAAATTTAAAAAAAACTAGGGACATTTTTGGAAAATTTTGTAATTTTTAAAAGCCCAACCCCTGCTACTTTCTTCTTCGTTTCTTTATTTTTGGACACTCTGCTTCTCTCTCTTCTTTGCTGTTATTAATAATATAATATTTAAATTTATATAGTAAATATTAGTTATATTATTTCTATAAAGAATAATTAAAAATATGTTTAAATGAAAATTAAGAGGTGTCAAATTTTTGTATTTTTTTAAATTGTTAATATAAATATAATAATATTTTATTATTAATAACAATTATATATTAAGATAAAATATATTTTTTATTATTAAAAATTAAATATTAAGATAAAATTTATATTTTATTATTGATAATAATTATTTTTAGTTGATATTTTGATGTAATTATTATTTATTATATGATAAAAGTAATATTTTAAATATTTTATGTTGTTCTTAATTTTATATTTTATGATGATAATATATTTTTTATATTAGTTGTAGTTATTATTTATATATAAAATATGTGAAAATAATATTAAAAAAATAAATAAATTATCGTTATTTTAAATTTATATTATTATAATATTTTGAGTTTCGGGTTAGTTTAAATTATATGATACAATATTAAAGGATTATTTTAAACTTTTTTAAATAATTTAAGAATTATTTTATAAATTTAAAAATTTACCTCGTAACCGATACCGATATAAATTGTATCGACAATCGTAACATTGTATTCACTATTCTCCCTTTGCGTAAGTTGCTTTGTTTTCTTACATGAACTGGATTTTATCAAAGGCATGAAATGGAGGGTAGAATTTGACGTGACGAAGGTGCAAATCCAATATTTGATTAACGCAATCGAAGCGAGGGCTAAGAAGTGAACAAGAAACGATGGCGAGGATAGAGGAAGAGAAAGGATCTCTTCTGCAATTCGCACCCTTTCAAAGTGCTGTCGATGAGGGCTTCTGGCATAGACTGTCTTATTTGAAGCTCAACAAGCTTGGCGTAGACGATTCTCCCTTACCCATCACTGGTTAAGTGCCTGTCCCTTCTATTACGATAACAGTTCCTTCCGCTCTTTACTAAGGACAGATACTGGATTTTGGGCTTTGAACTGACCTTGTATTCTTACCCTTTATTTCTTGATGGGTGTTTGTCCAAGATTTCATCGTTGATTTAATTGAGTTAGTTTTGGAATTTCTTGTGTTGGATTCTTTTAATCTAGGAGTTGCCATGAGCTTGCAGACATCTCAGTGTAGGATTTTTCTGTGGCTGTTCAATTATGCTGATAGAAACTTGAATTGAGTTTTAAGTTTGCGGACATGAGGAAAAGTTAGTCCTATAACTGAGCAGTTATTTAGCCTAAGTTGTGAACTGTTGCTGCAGGTTTCTATGCTCCTTGCTCACATTCGCAGGTGTCCAATCACTTGACTCTCCTCACCGACTCTCTACCGGCTGATGACAATGAGCAATCTGTGACTCCAGCATTGGGTCGTGGCAACAGAAATAGATGTTCTGTCCCGGGCATAATTTACAACACTAATACATTGGAGGCTTACCATGCTTTGGATAAAAAGAGCTTGTTAAAGGAAGAAGCAAAAAAGGTATTTATATTATGATCAAATGGGTTTAGAGATTATTGTATCAAGAATTGAGAGAAGAAGAAGAAGAAGAAGAAGAATAGAAGAAAGTAGAGTTTAGAAAATAAGAAATGCTAGAGAAAGAAGCAAAGAGAGATAACAAAGAAATGGAAATAGGCTTCTTGTTGATTGATTACTTTTCAAGTATTAGAATACATCTTTTATATCACTCTTATTATCAGTTGCATGATTGATCATGTTATGCTTATTTTATATCATTTTTATATGTATCAATGCCTCCCCCTTTATCAATGCTGTCCACAAGTTTGGAAATGAAAGTTGTAGTAAATTGCCACCTCCAGAATCAAAAACTAAGATGATGTTTATAGGTGTTTTCCTTTTGGTGTTGGTACACCTTTAAAGCCATTGAGGTTAGGTGAGACAACATCCTCTATTTTTTCAACAATCTCACCATCATTACTATTTTACTCAAACCTTGTGTGCTTCCTAACAAATCTCTCATTCTTGTTCATCTTGCTAGTGATTGCACAAAACTCCTCAAACAATTCCTCATTTTCTTTGAAATTCTCGTCTCTTGTTTTTGTTTCATGTTCATGAGACATTTCTTCCTCTTCAAATGCTTCTTCCTCGACTTCATCATCATGACTACTTGCATAAACCTGTTTGGAACAAGTCAATTCATTGGTTGATAATGATGTTGTCAATGGTGACAGTGATGGAAGAGAAAAAGGTGTAGCCAAGTCCAAATTGCGACAAAAACATTGTTTGAATAGCATTTTTAGTTCTGCTGTACCTTTTCCATCTTTTGCTAAATTTCCTAAGTTTAAATAGCATTGATTCTTCAAATTGTTTCTCGCATATATATTCTACTCTGTCTTTTTCATGATTCAATTGAACTTCGAATTTTATTGATGTTCCAATTGGAACGTAGTTCTCTAATAGATATCATTTTTGAACCAATTTGTCAAAATACTAACCAGGATACACAGTATCAAAAAGAAAATATTGTAGGTATTTGTCATCTGAATAGAACAAAGTTAAGATTTTAAACTAGGATTGCAAAACAAATTTTGACAATTAAAAAGATCAATATGCAAAAAAAACAAGAAAATAACAATAAAAATAAAAAATTAAGATGAAACAAAGAAAAGAAGAATCGAGAATCAAAGATTAAAATGAAACAAAAAGAATGTTATGTATAAAAGTTACAGTAATTATACAGTTGTAATTGCAATTGTGGGGGAGTATAAAAAAAAAAGCCCCTATAACCATTTCCATAGGAGGAGAAAAACGATTGGAGTATTTGTTTTCTCTCTCTTCTTTGTGTTTCTACACCCTTTCTCTTCTTTCTTTTGGATTCTTCACTCATCTTATCTCCTCTGTTCTTTATTTCCTCTTTAACAAAAATATTCATAACAAATGGTATAAGAGCTTTACGATTCTCGGCGAGAAAATACCATAAATATTACAGAAAATGATTGGGACCAAGAGTTTGTAAAGCTTGAAGAAAGCATCCAAAAACTCAAGGAATCTCATATTCGAAGTAAGAGATGGATGTAGAAAGTTCAGTTACAATCCGATCATCATCAGTATGAGATAGACAACCTGAAGGCAATGTTCAATCAATTTATGCAATCATAAGGAATGGCTATTTCAGAAAATACCAAGCTTGCTCTTGATTAGGTAATAGTTGATAGACAAATCAAAGGTTTTATGATTGCGTTAATGGCAGAAAAATGGATAATGACTTTTAAGAAGAGAGGCTTGTGAATAACATGAATATTGTGGTGACTATAGAACAGAACAATGAGGAACACATATGGAAATCTCAAGTTGGTGACTCATTCACCATTGATGCTGACAATAGGGCAACTTAAATATTTGATGGTAGGGGAATTAAAATCACTCTACACCTTCATGATCACCAACTTAAATATTTGAAGGCGAATACGAATGTTAATGGGCAATTGCAAAAGGGTGATGGAAAGAAGTTCATTTTCATCAAAAAGAAGACATGGTTGTTTCCTTTTTATCCATTTTGTAAACCTCTTTAATAATTTCTCTGTTCAAACTTATGGACAAGGTTTTCTAAAGTAGGGGGAATTGTTATGTGTAAAGGTTACTGCAATATATAGCTATAATTGCAATTCTAGTGGAGTATAAGAATACCTTTATAACCGTTTCCATACCAGATGACAAATGATTTGAGTATTTGTTTTCTCTCTCCTCTTTGTGTTTCTACACCTTCCCTCTTCTTTCTTCTAGATTCTTATCTCATCTTATCCCCTCTGATCTTTATTTCCTCTTTAATGAAAATATTCGTAACAGAGAATAAGAGTCAAGAAATTAATGATTAAAGATGAAACAAAGAGAAAAGAATCAAGAACCAAAGCTTGAGATGAATAAAGAACAAAAAGATCAATTCTAATATAGAAGAAACATTGACGTAGTAAATCTTTTGAAAGGATCATTAGCTCTGATACCAAATGTTATGATCAGATAAATTTTGAGATTATTGTATCAAGAATTGAGAGAAGAAGAATAGAAGAAAGTAGAGTTTAGAAAATAAGAAATGCCAAGTAGAAAGAAGAAAACAGAGAAAATAGGGAAATGGAATAGGCTTCTTGTTGATTGATTACTTTTCAAATTTTAGAATACATATTTTATATCCCTCTCATGACCAATAACATTTTCACACATATTATGCCTTTATATATATCACTTTACTTAAATGGGTTTACTTCTGTTCTTGAGGTAGCAATATGAGTTGAATTGTAATTTTGTACTTAAAAGTTGTGAATCTTTTGTATATCAAGTGAAACAGTAATATAGAGGGTATGCTTTTTTTACAACTAGATATGGGATGACATTCACTCGGGAAAAGCTGTGGAGGATAGTTCCGTGCTATCAAGGTTCCTTCTAATCTCATTTGCTGACTTGAAAAAGTGGAGCTTTCATTACTGGTTTGCTTTCCCAGCTTTGGTGCTTGATCCACCTGCAAAGTTGGTTGAGTTGAAGCCTGCTGCACAATGGTTCACATTAGAAGAGGTGAATAGAAAGAAAATAATGCGAAAAATTTCAACTTGTAGTGTTTTTAATGGTTGATTGCCGTCAATGATAATGGCCAGAAGTTTAATAAACACCTAGAAAGTTGGCTTTATAAGTTGGATAATTTTATATCAATACATTTAACAAGTTTTTGTGTTTGTAGGCAGAATCTGTGTCAGCAGCTTGCAATGAGTGGCGTAACTCAAGTTTGACATCAGGTTAATGTTTCTCAATTTTTTTAGTCTGCTTGTAATCTATGTTCCTTGTTCCCTTTTTTTAGTTTTCTATTCATTATTTCTATTGTGGGTGTCTAAACTCCTTATCAGATAATCTGATGCAGACGTGCCATTCTTTTTGGTTATAATTACATCGGATGCTCATGCCACTGTTAGGCATCTAAAGGATTGGGAAACATGCCAAGGGGATGGCCAAAAGGTACCTTGGAATTTGAGTAGGCTGTGCTCATATATAGCACAATTATTTTACAGTACCGACCATAGTTTCCTCTTTCTTAATGATATTATGCTTGCTTTAACAGGTGCTATTTGGTTTCTATGACCCATGTCATCTTCCAAATAATCCTGGTTGGCCTCTTCGCAACTTCCTAGCACTCATTTGTTTGAGATGGAATCTTCAGAAATTTAAGTTTTTTTGCTATAGAGAGAATCGTGGATTTGCAGATCTTGCTCTGTCTCTTGTCGGTGAAGCCTTCGTTACTGTCCCTCAAGGTAGGATGGCAGATATTGGGTAACAATTATGATTTTAGTTTTTATCTCGTACAGCTTGAGTTTGTCCTTGTTTGCCTATTCTCAACTTGTATACATTTAGAATGGAGAGATTGTCAGTATGTACCCAATGCAGTGGGATGGGAACGGAACAGAGGGAGATCTATATCCCGGAATGTTGATCTTGCTAAATCCATGGATCCCACTAGGTACGTTATCTGCTGGACTTCTTAGGCCAATTTAATTTCTTCTTCTTTCTCTTAATATTTAGAGTTTCTTTTTACAGGCTGGCCATATCTGCTGCAGATTTGAATCTAAAATTAATGAGATGGCGTGCTTTACCATCTCTTGACCTAGATAAGTTATCTTCTTTAAAGTGTCTTCTTTTAGGAGCAGGCACACTTGGATGCCAAGTTGCTCGAATGCTTATGGTGAGTGTCTAGACATTATGCTGTTAGATTTTGATTTTGCCTTCAACTCTAAAACATCATTTATATTGCAGTCTTGGGGTGTTCGGAAAATTACATTACTTGACAATGGCAGGGTTGCTATGTCTAATCCATTGAGGCAATCGTTATATACATTGGATGACTGCCTTAATGGAGGTGATTTTAAAGCAATGGCAGCAGTTAAAAGCCTCAAGCGAATATTTCCAGCAGTGGTAATTCATTTGTCTCTTTATATAAACTAGTGTTAGCTACCGACAGTTTCATCATCATTCATTTGCCGTATGGTTCTTTAGGAAGCAGAAGGGTTTGTTATGGCTATACCTATGCCTGGGCATCCAATAACTAGCCAAGAAGAGGAGGGTGTGGTTGAAGATTGTAGGCGTTTGCATGATTTGGTTGATTCTCATGATGCAGTTTTCTTATTGACTGATACAAGAGAGAGCCGATGGCTCCCTACTCTTCTTTGTGCAAATGCTAATAAGGTCACATTTCTTGTTCTAGTTCATGTGCTTTACACAATGTTATGAAACCCTATATAGGGCACATTGAATTTCAATTGTTGGCATTATTAATATACCTAACTGATTTTTTCGTTTTAATGATGCTTTTGCAGATTGCCATAACTGCTGCACTTGGGTTTGATAGCTTTTTAGTGATGCGGCATGGACCTGGTCCTTTTGGATCTAACCTTGGCCATAAAGATGAAGATGCAAATACGCTATCAGCTGAGATGGATGAACTTGCTTTGACTGAGAGAGAAGGACAGAGATTGGGCTGTTACTTCTGCAATGATGTGGTTGCACCAACTGATGTGAGTTTACTGATTGCAAGGGACTTATTTTCTGTCTTAACCATATTACGTAGCAGTATGACCTTTGTCACTTGTGCAGTCAACTGCAAATCGGACTTTGGATCAGCAGTGCACTGTTACTCGTCCTGGACTTGCTCCTATTGCTTCATCTCTAGCGGTTGAACTTTTGGTTAACATCTTGCACCATCCTAATGGGTAAATCTAGAACCTTCTTTAACTGAGTTTTTTAGACTAAAAAGGATCAACCTCTGCTTAAATCTTTTATTCCAGTCTTGTTTGATAACTGATGGTTGGAAACTTTATTTAATTCCATGTTAAAAGCTAGTTTCATATATATATATATGCATATATTCAGGATATTCACCAAGGGTGCAATTGCAACCTCCAACAATTGCGGTGGAAATGATGAGCAACCACTTGGTATTTTACCTCATCAGATACGGGGCTCTCTCTCTCAATTTTCTCAAATGACACTAGTAGGTCACTCTTCTGATAGTTGCACTGCTTGTTGCAGCATTGTAAGTGAAGTGTTTATCTTTTGAACTATGTTTTTCTGCATATTTGTTTTGATTTCAATGAGTGTTTTGATGTCAATTCCTAACTTTTGAAAACTCAAACTATTAATTTCTTGCAAGCTAGACGCTTTTACATTTCATGCTTGGATATCCTAGAATGATGTTTCGAGAAACATTTATGATTTAGATTCAGGAAATTGTTTAATGTGTCAAATACTCTAAAGACACCGTTAAAGATGCTGATGACCATGGAAAGAGATAGGCTAATTTAATTCTTATCTCCTTCACCTGATAGGGGGCATTCCATAATTTTAATTAGTTTTATAATATCATAATTCTTCCTAATTTTTTGAAGCTTGTTGCCCCCTTTTCCTTAGACAAAACCCTTTCTCTTATTGTACTTAGAAGTGGATTAGACTCTATGTATTTCGGTTATACAACTATTTGGCATTTCACGCCAGCATTTATCTTCCCTTTGTTTATCTGATATCTGATCAGATTGGGGAATTAGAACTGATTATCAATCAAACAATACACTATTTTCTTGAGGAGTCTTTCTATATCCTATTCTGCAACTTTATTTCTGAACAAATGAAATGTACAGGTGGTGAAGGAGTATAGGAGAAGAGGAATGGAGTTCCTGCTTGAAGCTATCAACCATCCTACATATCTGGAGGATCTCACTGGACTGACAGAGCTGATGAAGTCTGCTAACTCATATAAACTTGACTGGGATAATGATGATGATGATGATGAAGATTGTGTTGAATCATAAGTTTGTTACTAACTTCCTTTTGTTATTTCCATAAACATGTTGTTAATTGTACAAAAGAGAAGTTGTGCAAAGGAGATACCAATTCATCTTCTGTGACATTGTTAACCAATATGTACAGAAATTGTCAAATACATCAACAATTTCAGCCTTGACTGCTCATGTGTACACATATGCATGCATTAGAAGCATTTTTAGGCCATACTGGCAAGAGTAAGAAAATTATGCGTCCATGTTAGAAATGATATGAGCTCTGAAGATGGGCTACTTTTATGTTTTGCGGGCTTAGGCATAGTAGCTGCATCTGAAGTAGAATAAAACTTTCTGTGGCAGACTTAAAACATATGAGAATCCTGAAGATCATTGTGTGTCCCATATTTGGTGGCGAGCTGGATAACAAAACCTTACACAGGTTTGGAAGCTAGAGAAGCAAGAGCCTTCCCAAATTTGACATAAGAATGTTCTAAAATACTCACTTTTCAGTATTCATTTAATTTATGAGAAATAATTATTTGATAAATTAGCCATTCAAGCTAACTATTTCTTTAAATTTCTATAGGGAGTCGTAATCTTGTAATCCGCAGGATGTTCCACAAGTTCAAGAATTAGGCAGTTAGTCTTCATTAGCGCAGCAGTGGTCTAGTGGTAGAATCCCTGCCACAATACGGACCCGAGTTCCATTCCCGCAATCCAATTTAAAAACACTATGCATTCCTATCCTTTGTCACCTATTCCACTCATTATTGACTTAACAAAAAGTTTCTGTATCTAATCATGACAACTATCCATAGAGACCACACTTTCCCATGGAATGGAGTTCAGAATCTCCAATCGAGTATGGAAGTCGCAATCCCTCCTACTTAGTGGGTTTGATAGACACAGGTCAAAGTTTCATGTTTAAAAAAATCCAGCTTGTAGTTTCAGTTATCACTTTGCTTATTTTCAACGAACGCTCCTAATTTTCTTCGAAACGGACAGAGCATACCCCCTTTTTTTTTCCCCAATATGATGTCAGTGAAGATGGCACAAGTGAATTGATAACATTATCAGAAGGAGAAAAGATTGTTGTTAGGCATAGGTTGGCAAGCAATAGTAGCTAGTGTTGAAGCATCGAAATCTTTTATGGTTCAACGACTTCAAAATGTTGAAAACCACCAAGTCAAATATGATCTTTTGCTCTTATCACATTCATGTTCCTTGGAAAGTAAAGAGAGTCAAAAACATGGGAATTATGGTTTCCCAATGCAGAAAAGCGACAGTTGAATGCAATATTCTTTAAACTCCTCGAGACTAGTTCTGATCTGAGACTTTCAACTTGGTCGGTTTTACACTTTCTTTGGTGTTCCTGTTCCATTAGTATCAAAAAGACCATTCCATTATTTATGCGTTAGAGTTGTTGCGGATGTACAATCTCAATGAATCTCACCACTGTTTTGGCAATTTTGTTGTTAAATGGGGAAGTCAACCCTTTGCTGACTACTTCCATTCTTTGCTTGCGCATTAGTGGGATTCTCCACCGTTAGCTCCAGTCCATTTTATTACGTGTTAAGCTTTGGCCTTAGTGGACGATCGAAATATGTGTCAGCACACGGAATTCCTTCATTTTTTTTTTCAATAATAGGAGGTCTTGCGACCATCGATTATGTCATGATAAACTAATTAATAAAAATAAAGTATCTCTAAATTTATTCTTGAAAAAATTATGCATGCGCCTAATTCAACTTAAAGATTAAAATCTTCAACATTTATAAAGTTTTGTGAAGGTTATTATCTGCGTGTTTTGTTTTTCAATAAAACTCCTTAGATAAATTTAAGTTTGTCATATTAATAATAGTGGTTGCTATTGGCAGTAAGATAAAGATGAATATGTTAGTTTATCTCTTACAGCCAATCGTTAGTTAACTCTTACAGCCAATCGATTGGTAGTAATTTAGTGATAAAATAATTTAAAAACATTCCTTATCTTGTATATGCTTAGATATATATGATAAATGTCATAGGATAATTATATATTGCAAATAAAATTATAATGAGATTTATATTGTATTTATGTATTATTTCTAAATGTTCCTGATCATTGTTCTATTAAGACTAGACATTAATAGAACGTAAAAAGACTAGCACATGTTATGTTTTCTTATGAAAGAAGTAGTTGACCTCATAAACTAAAGTATGGAAATACTTGTTGATAAGTTTTATAATAAAAACTTTCAATACTACAAATATACAAATTATAACTTGTAGTACAAAAGGTATCATTCCTATGAGGACTAATTAGACACCTAATAACTTGAATAAAACTTTATGTAAGCTACTCAAGATTGATTTGAATTAAAATAAATAATTGAAATTGAAATAACTAATAAAACTAAACAAGTAAATAATTGAGCTGCCAATAAAATAATGTTGATCAAGTTGGAAGCTTAGGAATTATTCTATCCTTGATTTGTTTTCCCTTGATCTTATTGATTCAATTTATGCTTAACCCTAGATATCCTAAAGTTTTGATTATCCTCTCTTGGGATCTAATCAAGTAACCCTAACTAAATTCGATAATCATAAAATTATAATATCTCGATTCACAAAACTACTCCTAACTATTCAATTAGATTGAAGCAATCCTAATGATAATTACTTTACAATTAAGATCTCTCTTCAGCTGTTCATTAATCTGATAATTGCAGGTCTATTAAGTTACCAACTCTTGTTGCGCACTTTAACACATGTAACTTGATTCCTTTCTCGACTTATTACCAAGTATAAGCATAACAATTATCGCAAAGCATTGATAGATGTATTGAATTCAACAAGAATACATTTCAACAAAACAATTCAAAAACAATCCCTAATATGGATTTAAAAACTCATAATCATGGTAAACATTATAACAATCCAAATAAACATCCAAGAAAATGAAAGAAATAAAGGGAAAAGAAAATAAAACAAGTCGGAGTCTTGATCTAGAAATTTGGAAATTCTCTGAAGCTCTCTTTGATGTCTCCTCTTGATCTACTTTTGATCTAATGGTTGCTACCTCTTTTCGGTGTTTTCCATGTTCTTTTATAGTGGTTAAGGGCTTTAGGGTTGTGTCTAGGGTAAAATTTCTACTTAATTTTATTCCACTAAATCCTAAAAACTAGAAAACAATTTGCTCTTAGAAACACCTCTTAGTATGTTTGTGCCCAACGTGGTTGATTCCTCTTTGTCATGATCATGCATGGTGTCACAATCGTGACAAAAATCCATGTGATGTTGCTAGTCTTCACCATAGACCATTGTGCTTTCCTACATGCATCCACAATCTTCTTCATTCTTTAATTTTTTATTTCCATTCACTTACAAACACATCAAACATCTCTTAACACATAAAATTAAGATCAAATTCATGCTCTAAACTACTCAAACACTTAGAATGTATACAAACACTAACAATAACACAATTCTAAGCATATACACATGATAATCATCTAAGAAACATTTAAAAACACGCTTAAGTACCTAGAAAAACATACTATAATCTACACTAATCAATACTTAAACAGAAGTGTAGGAGTTAGTTAGAGAACAAGTTCACTGAACTGACCATATATGAGAAATTCATTTGAAATATTAGTTGTATGTCTATGAAAATTCACGTTGTGATGATTGTATAGGTGATCATTTGACTTGAGATCTTCAAAGTAATGTTGAATAGGGATTGCTATGTTTTGATACTACTTATGACTTATTCTAATCATAGGTCATTTACTCAGTAGTCATTTGATTTAACATAAACTATATGGAGATAGTTGAGTGACTAAGATAAGATATATCACCCTAAAGTAAATAGGGATAATGCTTTGTTATTCTTGATTAGTATTGATTCAACAAATTCTTGGCGAGGAGGAATGACATTTTGTAAATAGTTTACAAATGTCATGAATTGAATCAATAGTTAATTATAGAAAACTAATATGATTGGACTCAAAATGTAGTAGACATTAATTCCATACTCTATATGTAATTGGAACATTGTATGATGAAAAGTTTGAATTATACATTAAAAAAATCATGCACAAAAAGGTTAGTCAAAACTAATTTGACATTCCTAAATATTTGGATGGCCATGATGTGTTGCTAGACCAATTTCGATTTACGATTATAAATTGTTTAATTGGATAATTAAAGATAAATTATTATATAATTCTGATTATGAATTAGAATTATAATTTATAATCATTACCTACATATTCGGAGCTTAATGGGTCTTACATAAAGAACACATTGTAGAGAGTAAAGATATTTTAATCAAGTTGGACTTAATTGTATAGTTTGAGAAACTTTATGATTAAATATGAGATATTTAGTAAATAAGGATCAATATGAGATATCAAATCTTATTTGAGAATAATTGATATTTAATTAGAATCATTTGTAATTCTAATTGAAATTAAATTTTAATTTCAATTAAATTACTAAAATATCTAAAACTTATTATAAATAGACTTAAGTTCTAAGAGCTAGCACTTCTTACTTAACCCTCTCTATAAGAGTTACATAGTTCTCTCAACCTATTTTTTAGATATAGTTAGAGACTGGATACTTGTGCGGCTATAATGATTGAGATGGATTGATTTTAGAAATATTGGTTCGAAGATAAGACAAGAATATAATCAAGCTTTAAAATAAGGTACGAATTAAGATTCATGCTTTATTATGGTTTATATGTTAATCATTTTAAAAACTAAAGTAAAGTAATCTTGGTTTTTGAAAAATCAAAATATGAAAAATTTCGTAATTATTCCATCGTGATTGGGAATGGATCCCATCTTAGTTTCTTAACAATGGTATCAGAGCCAAAATTTAATTCTATAATTTGGTTAAATTGGCTTTATTGTTGTTGATATGATAAAATTAAGGTTTAAAGCTATCAAATCGTTTTAATCTTCTGGAAACTAATTGTTAAGTCTTGCACTCCTTTGTCTCTTTAGTTCTAAAAATTAATTACCCTGAAGAAAAGCAGAATGCAAGTTCCCTTTTCGTTTTATTATGGAAAATTCGGTTTACTTTTGTTACCCCCTTGTGTTTGTTTAGGAATGAATGCCCTAACTTTCAATTTTTATGAGTACTAGAACACCACCAGTGGCAAAACGCCATAAGTGCGATCCACCGGCAAACCATCGGTGGTGATGGCTTCAAACCATTGGTGTCGTCACTGGGAAAGCGGGGAGCGGTTTGATCTCACTCAAAGCATGGTGGTGGCAATAGAGACCAACTCATGGTGTTCTAGAAACAGGTGACCATGACAAGCAGAAGAAAGGGGCAGCAATAGTGTAACAAAACATAGAAACTGATGTGAGCAAGGCTACACATGACGGATATATTGACAGACACCAAGAGAGCAAAGATATTTTAATCAAGTTGGACTTAATTGTATAGTTTGAGAAACTTTATGATTAAATATGAGATATTTAGTAAATAAGGATCAATATGAGATATCAAATCTTATTTGAGAATAATTGATATTTAATTAGAATAATTTGTAATTCTAATTGAAATTAAATTTTAATTTCAATTAAATTACTAAAATATATAAAACTTATTATAAATAGACTTAAGTTCTAAGAGCTAGCACTTCTTGCTTAACCCTCTCTATAAGAGTTACACAGTTCTCTCAACCTATTTTTTAGATATAGTTAGAGACCGGATACTTGTGCGGCTATCATGATTAAGATGGATCGATTTTAGAAATATTGGTTCGAAGATAAGACAAGAATATAATCGAGCTTTAAAATAAGGTACGAATTATGAATCATGCTTTATTATGGTTTATATGTTAATCATTTTAAAAAACTAAAGTAAAGTAATCTTGATTTTTGAATAATCAAAATATGAAAAAATTTTGTGATTATTCCATCGTGATTGGGAATGGATCCTATCTTAGTTTCTTAACAATGGTATCAGAGCCAAAATTTAATTCTATAATTTGGTTAAATTGGCTTTATTATTATTGATATAATAAAATTAAGGTTTAAAGCTATCAAATCGTTTTAATCTTCTGGAAACTAATTGTTAAGTCTTGCACTCCTTTGTCTCTTTAGTTCTGAAAATTAATTACCCTGAAGAAAAGCAGAATGCAAGTTCCCTTTTTGTTTTATTATGGAAAATTCGGTTTACTTTTGTTACCCCCTTGTGTTTGTTTAGGAATGAATGCCCTAACTTTTAAGTTTTATGAGTACTAGAACACCACCAGTGACAAAACGCCATAAGTACGATCCATCGGCAAACCATCGGTGATGATGGCTTCAAACCATTGGTGTCGTCACTGGGAAAGCGGGGAGCGGTTTGATCTCACCCAAAGCATGGTTGTAACACCCCACTCCCACGTGACCCGAACCCGATATCGTTGGTGATATCCGAGTCCGTGCCCTGCGAGGGTGGTGTACTACATCAGTCAGTCAGACGAATCTCAGTATACATTTTTTTTCCGGAGATAGTCATTCGCGCGGAATAAGTAGTAGACAATAGGACATATTTTCAGTTATTACAATCCTGTACAAGAATTTACAATATCAATAAAAGTCAAATACAAATCAGTTTACAACGATTGCGGAATACAATTGTGAGACACT
>JANIPN010000002.1:41408777-41419871 GCA_027478595.1 Erythroxylum anguifugum
TTATTTGGACAATGGTTGACCCAAGCCCAATTGTTGTTAGTGGGCTCTACACTTTACCCATATTAAAAATTTAACATTCTCTTTGGTTGCGCTTTTAGATGGGTACCTTTGTAGTTTGTGTGTTATAATTGCCATTTTTTAAAGGTACAATGGGCTTTATGTCACTATTGGCCTTGTAATTTTTGTGGGATCTTAGAATTTTACTGTGATAGTAATGGTGCCCGGTTATTTGTTGGTAACATTCCTTGCATGTTGAATTTTGAATGATTGTATTTTCGTTCGTCTTGATCTCTTTATTTGAATGTTAGAACTTCCTTTTTTCCCTTTTCCAGATTAGCCTCCATATAAGAGAATGATCTTACAAAGGGCTTCTTTTATGATCAAGTTTATTTCAGATTGGTTTCTCCACTTCGCTTTTATGTGCAAAAAAGTTTTGGTATTATTTCATATAACTAACTCCATCCCCCTTTTGCAGCATTGGAAACTTTTTTTTTGCAGGAGCACGCATATTCTTTCAATCTTTAGATGCTGCAATATTTTTGTTTTCACGCGTTTCACAAATTCCATCAGAGAGTTTGGTCTTACCTGTAATCTCGACAAACGACAGGCTCACATTAGGGTGTGAATTATGGGTACTACTACATACTTTCAAATGTTCATGCATCATCAAACTTCCCTATTTTCATGTTTATTACATGTGTTATATAGATAATTGTCTTATTTTGATATAATTTTGTTTATACTTATTGTTTACGATTATAATTCACATATTTTTATTGATTCCTGCTACTTGGTGAGTTACTTTTTTATGTTTCCTATTTCATCCTTAGAATTGCACAATGTGTTGCATAATTGCAAGTTCATATAATTATGTTTTTAGTCTTATCGATTCACTATTAAATATGTGGATTCCTTCAAGAGTAATGTTAAAATTATCTGACATGCAACATTTTCCTAACATTGAATTCTATTTAATGGTGAGAATACAGGATGGCATGATAATACGAGGTCAGAATGAGATTTCTCACCCAACCAATGGATATATGCAACCTATTGATAAGGTATTCCTCTATGCTTGTGACCCTTAGAAGCCTATATACTCAATTGGTTTCCTACTGTTATGCATTATTTTATGGATTGTTCATGTAATTTACTCTGGATATTTGAATAATGACTAGTCAATCTGTTAAGAAACTTCTGAGGAATTTGGGGTCTTATTTGTGACTTGCAATGAACCATGAGAAATTCAGGCATTTTGCATGTTTTCATCCATTTTATCAAGCTCATGTGATGTCGATCTTTTTATAGGAAAGAAAATGACACTTTTTAATAGTTTCAGAAAATTAAATGAGAAATTTTATTGAAAATTGATATCTATATGATTAAATGAATTCCTTCAGTATATGGTGAAAGGGTTGTTAGGGGTGCGAGGACTCAACTTAAAGGATTAGATGCTGATTAGCCTATAAATTACTTTGTTAGTATTCTTTGTAGCATAACCCAAGGGGTGTGGTTGAGTGGAAGGGACTCCTCCATCCTTAACCAAAGGTCAGGGGTTTGATCCTTGGCTTTGGATATGGAGAAGCCTTAAATCCTTGGGCCAGCTGTCCCACCATATGAGGTGCCTACAAACCAGCGAGAAGATTAGTCATTGGGTTCGCTGGTGGATACCCTGGTCTAGACAAAAAAAAAAGTATTCTTTGTAGCATGTTGCAACATTTAATCTTTCATATAATGAAGAAATCTTATTCATGCTATTGATCAGGGATGCTCTTCAGTTCCACCACTTCCTTCAAGAGTAAAGAGGGTGTTCTACATGTCAAGTGAGGGTGGAAGTTCCTTGCACGAGGTGAATGAAACCTTAATCCATTTGTTCTTCTATAATTAGTTTTACATAGTTCTTGTCTCCCTATTCTTTGTTGTAACTTGCTACTTGGAACATTTTATTTTTTTTCCTTTTGATGTAATGTAATTTATGCAGAACTTCTCGTTATTATGAATATGAGGTGGTCGGGAAAATACCAAGCCTGTCCATCAAAATAATGGTAGACTGTTGATGTTATTCATGCGAAGATATTATGTGAACTATTATGGAAATTGTTGGCATAAAGATTGGTGTCTAAGTAGAACTTGCGGTGAACGACATAGTATACATCCCACCCACAAGTGTTTCCCATACACCAGGGATATCTCTATTTCTCCCTATGAGAAAAAGAAAAAGAGATTAACTTTTACATATATTAAGAGTCAGTGCTCTTTGAGTTTCTCCTTCTTAAGTTGTATTGATTTAATATGTTTTATTGACTAGGTCTTCCCCACAGTGAATGAATCTGTACTTGACCAATTGAGAAGTGTGGACTGCATTGTTTATGCTATGGGGTCCTTATTCACTTCCATCTGCCCTTCACTGGTAACACTCTCGACTCTTTACTAACATGCTTGACTTCATGCCCCTTTCTTTTTAGACTCGGAACATTTGTGATTATCAAATTGGTCATTGGGTATGAACATTTGGTTAGATAAGATGAAAGTTTGTAAATAAATGATGGATGTCCAATTGTACATGGCCCTTAATTAAGTTGTTTTTTTTTTTTGCAAACTGGATAATTCTTCTTTGCAATAGGTTCCATATGTTAGGGAACAGGTTGACGGAGTTAAACTACTGTAAGATATAGTTGAAGAGGATTCATGCATGTTATTCCCTAATATAGGTGAAGAGGAGTCATGCATGTTATTCTCTAATAGTTGGAAACTCATCCCTAGGAAAAATAACCAGATATATAATCTTGATAATCATTTATTCTTTGTATGACGAACATATGATAACTGTTAGCTTCAAGAGATAATGATTTTATATACCCTTGAAGCCAAGCCATGAAGTTAATCATGCATCGGAATCATAATTTATGCCTGAGTTGAAATTTTGGGATGGTCCTATGCACGTTGGGATCTATCTCCCATTAACGAAGGACGAAGAAAATCAGTAGGTTCAATGTGGCTTCACATGGTGGTATAGTTTAGTTAGTATTATAAACAGGAATCCCCAAGGCCAATATAACGAGAGAAGAGTCTCTGGTGTGTCACCTAATATGCAAGCCCAATTCGATGGAGGCAACAATTGCAAGGCCGAACATGTTCCTGCCAACAGCCAAAGCAGTGTGGGACTCCATCTGGCAAACGTACTCAGACTTGGAGAATTCTTCACAGATTTTTTAATTAAAATCAAGGCTTTGGCAATGCAAGCAAGGAGATCGTGAGATTACCGTGTATTACAATGAGATGGTGGCTCTTTGGTTGGAACTAGATCAATGTTATGAAGATGAATGGGAGAATCCAAATGATTTTGCAAGGTATAAGAAAAGAGAAGAGAATGATCGTGTCTATATGTTCCTTGCAGGAGTTAATAGGAGCTTAGATGAAGTAAAGGGAAGAATTCTTGGCAGAAAACCACTTCCCTCAATTTGTGAGGTTTTTTCGGAGTTACGGCAAGAAGAAAACAAAAGGAGAATCATGCTTAGCAATACTGCACCAGCATCCGAAAACTCAGCTCTTGTCTTTCGGAACTTAGGAGGGACTGATGAAGATAGAGAAAGGAAGAAACAGCCATGGTGTGATCTTTGTAGAAAACCATGGCACACTAAAGAAATGTGCTGGAAGATTCATGGGAAGCTAGCATATTTAAAGAAAAAACAGGAAAGGAATGGCAAGGCACTTCAAACCACAACTGATGATTCTCAAGAGCAATCAATCAACTCGGATGAGCAACCTTTCACAAAGGAACAGTTAGAGCATCTGCACAAACTTTTTAAACCTCCACAATTCTCTATTACTCATTCATGATCTCTTGCAACCCAAGGTAAACCCTCTCTAGCTTTGGTCTTTCTCCTAGTCCATGGATTATAGATTCCGAAGCAACAGATCATATGACAAATTGCTCCCAACTGTTCTCATCATACAATCCATACGCAGGAAACAAAAAAATTAAGATTGCTGATGGATCTTTTTCGGCAATAGCCGGGATTGGTTCAATCAAAGTTTCCGCACTTATAACTCTTTGTAATGTACTTCATGTTCCAAAATTGTCTTGTAACCTTCTTTCTATCAGTAAAATAACCAATGATCTAAAGTGTCAAGCTAATTTCCATCCAACTCATTGTGAGTTTCAGGAAACAGCCTCAGGGAGGATGATTGGCAGTGCTAGGGAAAAAGGACTGTATTTCTTTGAAGATGGAACAATCCCAAGTAAACTACTGGTCAATAGTTTATGCTTTGAATCTGAATTTTCTTCTAGTAATCATGAAATAATGCTATGGCACTATAGACTTGATCATCCAAACTTTCATTACTTAAGACATTTATTGCCTCCTCATTTTGTTAATAAAAATCCATCTTCATTTCAGTGTGAGATTTGTATGTTTGCAAAACAACACTGAGCCTCTTTTCCTCCAAGACCATACAAACCCACTAAACCATTTTCTTTAATTCATAGTGATGTTTGGGGTCCTTCAAGAACACCAACAGTTCTTGGAAAAAAATGGTTTGTCTCATTTATAGATGATCACACTAGAATAAGTTGGGAATATTTATTGAAAGAAAAATCTGAGGTTGAAGAAGTTTTTAAAAACTTTTATACATGGTTCAAACACAATTTGATGAAAAACTTCAGATCTTTAGAAGTGATAATGGGAAGGAATTTTTTAATAAGACTTTGGGGAGTTTTTTTATTGAAAAGGGAATTATTCATCAGAGTTCATGCAATGATACCCCTAAACAAAATAGAGTTGCAGAGAGAAAAAACAAACATCTCCTAGAAGTATCAAGAGCATTACTTTTCACAAATAATGTTCCAAAGTACCTTTGGGGTGAAGTTTTTCTCATAGCAACCTATCCTATTAATTGAATGCGCTCAAAGATTTTAGATTTTAAAACTCCTCTACAAGTTTTTTCAAAAAAATATTCATCCTCTCGGATAGTATCCGATTTACCTATTAAACTCTTTGGATGCACAATTTTTGTCCACAATCATGACCCAAACCAAAGTAAACTTGATCCTAGAGCTCATAAATGTGTTTTTGTAGGAAATTCACCAACTAAAAAGGGCTATAAATGCTATGATCCTACTTTGAAAAAAAATGTTTGTTTCCATGGATGTATCCTTTTTTGAAACGACACCTTTTTTTAAGTCTCTTCTTCAGGGCGAGAAAAATAATGAAGATCCAACTTGGGATAAAATCAAAACCTTGGTGAATGAGGATCTTTTCCAGATTCAGAATAATTCAATGTTTGAACCTGTGTCAAACATCTCACCAACAAAGACCGTTTTAACTCAACCCGAACAAGACCAAAGTGAAAAAAAAAGAAGATGGGCCAAGTCTTGTCCCAGCAGAAAATAATGACTCCTTTGAAGGAGATGAAAGAAAGAAAAAATTCGGATTGGTTTACACCCGGAAAAACTTGATTCAGGAAAAGATGTCAGAAATTCCCAACAAGGCCAAGATTCCAACTCGGGGCAGGACCGAAACTCTTCGAGTATGCCTCTTTCAGTTCAAAACTCTCCAAGTGATATTCCCTCCTTACATTCTATTTCTGAAGAAAAACCCATTACAAATCTTTAGATTCCTATTGCTCTTCAGAAAGGGGTTAGGTCGTGTACTAAACACCCAATGTCAAAATTTGTGGAGATTCCAAAAAATGTTCAAGATGCTTTACAGGTTCCTGAATGGAAGGAAGCAATTCTAGAAGAGATGAGAGCTCTTAAGAAGAACAGAACATGGGAAGAAGTGGATTTGCCAAAGGACAAGAGGATCGTAGGGTGTAAATAGGTATTTACGGTAAAATACAACTCGGATGGATCCCTAGAGAGATATAAAGCCCGGTTAGTTGCTAAAGGCTTCACCCAGACGTACGGAATCGATTACATGGAGACCTTTGCTCTAGTAGCAAAACTTAATACTGTAAGAGTGCTTCTTTCATTGGCTGCCAATCTAGATTGGCCTTTACAACAATTAGATGTCAAGAATGCATTCTTGAATGGAGACTTAGAAGAAGAAGTTTACATGGATGCTCCACCGGGTTTCAAAGAAAAAATTTGGCTCAAAGGTATGCGGATTAATTAAGTCCCTTTATGGTTTGAAGCAATCACCTCGGGCTTGGTTCGAGAAGTTTACTTGTTTGGTGAAAAGGCAAGGTTATACACAATCTCAAATAGATCACACAATGTTCTTTAGGCACTCATTAAGTGGAAGAATCACAACCTTAATAGTCAATGTCGATGACATTATCTTGACAAGCAATGACTTAGAAGAGATGTATCGCTTAAAGAAGAATTTGGCTACTGAATTTGAAATCAAAGATTTAGGTTTGCTCAAATATTTCCTAGGAATGGAAGTAGCAAGATCAAAATGGGGGATTGTTGTTAGCCAAAGAAAGTATGTACTAGATTTGTTGAAAGAGACAGGGATGAGTGGATGTAATCGGTAGATACACCAGTGGATCCAAATGTGAAACTGGAAAATAGCAAAGGAGGATGCCTGGTGGATACAACAAGATATCAGAAGCTGGTAGGTAAGTTAATTTATTTATCTCACACTCGGCCAGACATAGCCTTCGCAGTCAGCCTTGTAAGTCAATCTATGCACTCACCTAGATAGGAACACCTTGAGGCTACCTACCGTATTCTACGGTATCTAAAGAAATATCCAAGAAAAGGCTTGTGTTTTAGAAAAATAATCAATTTAGGATCGAAATCTACACTGATGCAGATTGGGCTAGTTCCTCTACTGATTGAAGATCAACAACAGGATACTGTTCCTACGTGTGGGGTAATTTGGTAACTTGGAGAAGTAAAAAGCAGAGTGTAGTAGCAAGAAGTAGTGCTAAGACTGAATATAGAGCAATGGCTAATGGTGTTTGTGAACTACTATGGTTGCAACGGATACTAAAAGAGTTAAAGTTGCCTTTAGAGACTCCTATGAAGTTATACTGCGATAACAAAGCTGCAATCAATATAGCAAATAACCCAGTGCAACATGATCGAACTAAACACGTTGAAGTTGATCGACATTTTATCAAAGAGAAGCTAGAAGGAGGATTAATCTGTATGCCATTTGTTCCAACAAAACAACAAACAACAGATATCCTCACAAGACTAAGCAAGCCATCATTTGACTTCCTTATTAGCAAGTTAGGTTTGCATGATATCTATGCACCAACTTGAGGGGGAGTGTTAGAAAATAAAAGATTTAGTTTGATTTCCTTTCCTAATTTCTAGTTGTTTCTATTTTTTAATAAAGGACCCAAATCCCTAAATTGGGGTTACGGATCCTTAGAAATAAGGTAGTGTATGTTTTAGTTACTATATTTAGATTATTTCTGTTTTTATTAGTCTTTTCCAACGGTACAAATATCCTATAAATTCAATGTATTCTATCATAAATAAAAATGAGAGAAAATAAAGTTTTCCTAAAAAATCCTACACTGTTACCTGTTGATAGCAGTTTGGGTGACATATCTAGATGATTTCTTTGAAGTTTAGGTGACATATCTAGTCTCAATTAGGAAGTTTCCTAGTGCTTCACATGGTATCCTTGTATTGCTAGGCAATCCTTGATATATCCTTGTACATCTTTTGGGGTTTTAATACATCTTTTAATCATGATCTTTAAAGAGCAAAAGATGATAAAAAGGAAAGAAACAAAAACAGGAAATGCGTACTGAATGGGATATAATTTGATAAGAATTGAATAGGTTCACATTCTTTTAAGATCTCCAGTGACAAAGACTAAACAGCCAAATCACGAAGGGTTCATGCTTACAATCTTGGAACCAATATTACCTAATCTAATTGACAGGATAATTAGAGTTGGAGAATCAAAATACCTTATTACTCCAGATGAACTAGTGTTAGATTCATATTGGATCCTACAGAACGTAATTTAATCCCGGGGCAATTCTATATCACGAAAATGACTCCCTAACTCATCAGTCCTACAAATATAAGGCCATTATTACGACCTGCCAAGAAAGATTTAAAATGCCAACATTCGGCATAAACGATCCAACCTTTTGCATTTCTATTGTCTTTCACAAAACTAATACAGCCGATCCATTCCAAGTTCTCGGAAGTGTATCTACGTAAAAATCAGATTTCTCAGTAATGACCCGATTATAGTAAATTATGACCATCTCTTCACCTCTGTTACGATACATTGAATCCAAATGAATTCATAATTTCTGTTTATCCTGTAAGATTCCAAAAGGCTCAGGGGTAAGAGGAAGAAGAAGAAGAAACAAATGAGTTTTAATGACAAACCTGGATCAAATTTACGATGAAGCCAGAGACGAGGAAGAGTATTCCAATAGGTAAAATGGCAACAACGGCGAACACCATTGCAGCTCGACCAACCCAATGAACAAAAAGCAGAGAGAGATTGGGGTGTCACAGTTTGTGGGAATGTTGGTCTCTGTACCAAAAAACATTCCGATTTTTTGGGTATCCGACAGAAAAAGTGGCGTGTCTGAGGTAATAATCCCTTTTTGAGCTCTCTCCGTTGTTTCTGCTGTGTGGTTGTCATGTCTTACCTTTAATTGGACACTGCCATCCAGTGTCTTGTTCGTTGTGCGCTTACTACTCACACTCGTTAGTTGGCAGGTCTTTTGGTTAGCCATGGCTCCCTCAGCCTTCATTAACGACGAAGTTGTCACCTTAAAATACTCGAAAACACGCGCGCTTCGTTGTGTCCATATCTCTCGTCTTGTCTAAACAAGGAAAAAGCTCCAATTTTGTTACAAATTTAAGAATTATTTTGCATTGGCAAAGCATTAACCGCACAAAATACTGAAAACATAATTCTCAAAGTCCAAACATAAAACATGTATAAAAATTTTGATGAAATTGACTTATCACAAATCCTTGAAATAAAGTAATTTTTCTCCTTTGATCATTTCTTATTTACATATGCCTTTTTAATGGATTGTTTTGTCTAAGTCATCTGTAAACTAGGTGGGAAAATTATCAATTTGTGATTTTATCATTAACTTAGTGCATTTATCATATAATCAAGTAAACCATTATGATTATTTATTTATTAAATTAAATTTTAATCTTAATCTTAATCTTAATTTAAATAATTAATTAGTCCAATATTATATTATATTCTAATATTTTATCACTTAAACTAATTGTAAGATAATCATAAAATTAAATAGTATAATTTCACAACAAAAAATAAATCTTAAAATTTTAAAATTCAACATAGGTAACATTGTATGACAATAACAAATGCGTGTTATGGTCAAGCAAGAGCTTAAAAGTTATTTTCTTTATAAAAAAAGAGAACTCAAAAGTGATTAAATTAATCAACATGCAGTGACACACAAGCAACATTAATAGAAATAAAGAGGAAAATACCACAATCTTATCACTAGGGATGTTAATTTTGGTTCAGGTTAATAGGGTCATGGGCCAAAATAGTTTAGCTAGATCGGGCCATGAGCTGAGTATGGGTCAGCCCGGCCCGACCAGTGACCTGAACAGAAAGACAAAAACAACGTCGTTTTGTAATTTTAACAAAAAAGCAAGGATGGTCTGGGCCTGGCCACGGGTCAGTCAGCTCCTGCCCATGGGCCACCTAGCCCTGGCCTGATCCATTGATATCCCTAAAGATCCCTATTTTATTAATAATGAGAAGAATGCTACTTTGGATGCTCAAAGGGTGTGTAAATTCACTACTCACTCCTTCAGCAAAATCAATAATCTTATAGATGAAAGAGGAGGACAAGAACACCTCTTACTTCATCAAATTCATCTAAGTGAGGAGAAACACTAACAAAATTACTTCTCTAATGAAAGAAGATGGAGGTTCTAGTTACACATAAGAAGAGTTGAAATTAGAAGCATTTGTATACTTTTCAAACATACAAGAGAAAGCTAAATTTTACCTTATTAAAATCCTCTATCTTCAATCAGATTTTGGTGGAAGTGGCTAACTTGCTGATCCAACCTTTCTCTTCCTTAGAGAGAAAGTAGTGTTTGGTCTCAACCTAAGTAAATCCTTTGGCCAGATAATCTCTATGGTTATTTCTTTTTAAAGGCATGGCCTTTAATTTAGTAACTGATGCAACTTTTGAGTTCTTTGAAAAGGGTAGGATATTGAGAGAAATAAACAAAACTTACATTAGCCTTATTCCTAAAATACAAAATCCAAATTTCCTTAAGAAGTATAGGCCTATCTCATGTTGCAATAACCTCTATAAATTCATTTCAAAGCTGATTTCTTTAAGGCTCAAGAAAATCTTAGATTCAATCATTAACAAAACACAATGAGTTTTCCTCTCTAGAAGACTAGTTGGGGACATTATGTTACTTGCCCAATAAATACTAAAAGGTTATGAAAGAAGAAACAAGAGAAGAGATTTTGTGATTAAGGTGGATTTTAACAAAGCTTTTGATGCAATACATTACAGCTTCATTCCACACTTATTTAAAGCTTTTGTCTTTCTAAAAATATTTATATCATGGATCAACCAATGTATTTTAACAAACATCTTATGGTGTGTTGGTAAATGGAGAACCTACATATCTTTTCAAAGGTGGGAAAGGATTAGGGGAAGGGGATAATCCTTGTCCTTTTTATCCTTTATATAAAAGCATTAACTAGAATGATAGATAACTCCATCAAGATGGATAACATTTTCAAATTTCACTTAAAATGCAAAATGTTGAGATTATTTAATCTAGCATTTACAGATGATCTTCTTCTTCTATCTAAGGCTAAAGACAATCAATTAGTTTGCTATTAGTTGCATTGAATTCATTCAAACTGCGTACAGGTCCTAACATTAATATAAACAAGACCTTTATGATTGTGTCTACAGAAGCAAAAGATAAAGCTCTTTCGTTATCCTTGATTTTTGACCTACAAATTAAGTACCCTCCTTTTAATTACCTAAGAATACCAATTACCACTAGATAATTAAGATTTAATAGCTATGCTCTGAAGTAAATCACAAGTTAGTATTATGATAATCAGCACACAAGAAGGGGGGTTGAATTGTGTACACTTTTTCGTTTTACCCTCTTCTTAAACAAAATTG